>CAJQZN010022867.1:0-41563 GCA_907164685.1 Colias eurytheme | reverse complement strand
TTTAAGAAAAAATATATTGACAGAAAAAAAAGTAATAGCAACATTGTCCTTTAGCTCTCAAACCGTTTCGTGAGCAAAGCATTTCTGTGACATTTCACCATGAAACCACAACGGTTATGATTAAACCCGCCATTACGCACCGATAACGCGCTTAAAACATAATTTATTCAAATTAAAAATACTTATCAAAATATGATGCGGTCCTAAATCAGGAATTAAGTGAGTAGGTGCGTGCTGCTGGTGGAAAATCGATGGTATCTCGCTGGTCGATCACCGTGAAAATCGAAAACCTGCCCCCGTAGCATGCCGTCTTAAAGCAGTATTACTTCCAGTGTTGAAGAATGACAGCGCTATAGAGGTCGCCTAGCGCCATCGCTTTCGTACAGTGGAAATAATACTGCTATTAGACATCATGGTAAAGATGATGTGGTTTGTTGGACACGCAAATGCGTTTTGACGTAAGTTTTATTTCGATGGTGGATTGTCACCTGTATGTGATAGATGTGACACGACAATCATTTTTATATCAAACTAGCGGTCCGCCCCGGCTTCGCCCGTGGTACATAATATTTACGTTTTCTCCTATCCTATCCTCGTACTTCAAGGAATATAATAAAAAAAGAATTATCGAAATCGGTTCAGCCGTTCTCGAGTTATGCGCTTACCAACACATTTTGCGATTCATCTTCTTATATATAAAATTCTCGTGTCACAATGTATATAAGATTCTTTATTCAATTTCTCTTTCTATTACGGCGTTTGTAATAAATCTCTTCCGAAATGGCTTGACCGATTCTCGTGAAATTTTGCGTGCCTGCTAGGTCTGCAAATTGGTGAACTTCTACTTTTCACCCCCCTAAATTATAAAATAAGACAGAACAACTTTTGCCGTGTTTGCTTGTAACTCAATCTTCTTAATATTTAACAATTAAATGGAAAAATGTGATGTTATTGAGAAAATGGGAATCATGAGCGCGGAAAAGCAACCACAACCACAGTATTCATCTGTCCTATTTGCGTCCATACGAAATACATAGTAACAATATTATAATATTATGTAGAAACAACTTCCTACTCCGAATCGGCTATATCCTAACCTTAGGATCCTAACCTTTTCCTGTCAGTCCATTTGGATACTCAAGTCTTTCTATAAAATGATTCCATTTTAGAATTTTCAGTTGTATCATTCCTCTAATTTTTCATCTCTTTATCTTTTAAGCTAAATAGAATAAAGTGATTATTAAGCCTAGCCTATGAAATTAAATATTTACCCATCTACATATACAGGTAATATTTTACTTGTATAAACTTGTAAAAACATAAATCCCATACTCTATGAATAGTTTCCCATATATCCCTAATTCAATTTGCTCGCAGCGCCCATGACCGCCATTAGGGCGACCGTATCACAATTACATCAACATTAGCATAATATTATACAAATCGTTACAATTTACACGCAACTTAACATTAAACTGGACTGTTCCGCTAACGTAAAAACCCTTTTTTTGTAAACATTCAATAACTTTCCTATTTCTAGAAGACTTTTTATTTATTTATTAGGTATTTGTCGACGTTTCGGGCACTTACTACAGGCCGCAGGGAGAATTGCATTTAAAATCTTAAATTTCTAAATGTATAATCCTTCTCATGTAAAATCAATAACAAAATTATACTACATATATGAAAAAGAGAAAATACGATAATATGAACTTTATGTTTGCTACATTACAATAACTGGGTCATTCAACAAGAAATCCTGCCAATTGCCATTTCCGTGAAGTCAAAGTTCACAAAAATAATTGCATAGTTTTAACTGGATTAGTCATTTCAGAATCTAGGATAAATTATCTTTAAAATATTTGATAATAGGCTTACATAACAAAAACATACAATAAAACTCAATCCTATACTTTAAAAATTAACTAAAAAAAACCTTTAAAAACACACAATCACAGAGGCATATCTAATGCAAAATAAAACCCAATACCAAAACTGAACGGCGATCTGATTAAATGAACTATTGCCTAATTAACTGCGCTATAGAAAACAAATAAAAAACATTTATCTAGCGACCGTTTTAGGATAATCCTGGACCACCACGTGACTAAAGACTAAATTATACGCTCCGTGAAAAAAATCTGATCGGAATTTATTTGACGATTTTGTGTTCCGTATAAATTTTAACGTTTTTAATCTTCGTTGTGAGTTAAATATTTGGATGTTTTATCGCTAGTAAAGCAATTAAAAAATGAAATTTAGAAACTATTTTTAATAGAAAAATATTCTGCTACATATTATGGATGAAAAATATTAACCGCATTTTGTCTTTAAAATCTTGATACAACTTCACAGATGATGATAAGTATTGCAGCTATTATTATCATTGTTATTCAATTTGTTTGACAGAAATAATTTTATAAACATAACACGAATAAACTTACGTGCGTACATGATGCGCCTCCTGTAATTACGTCACAAGTCGAAAACAAACCCATTCGAAGCTACGGATCTCGAATAAAAAGCGACTATTCCGGTGGAGTAAAAAACAAACTGGTGAATTGATTAGCATACGGCGACACCTCCGGACCTCCCAGGGTCTCTCAATTAAAGCACTTGTAGTTTCGCGCGGTGTGCGTCCGCCTTTATCGCGATTGAGAGCTAACTTTATTTTTGAATTCACAATTACTAGACGCGACGTTAATTTGAGATTTGGCGCGATGCTCGATTGTCGATTTTGAATTTGGAATGTTTTTGGTTTATTTTTTTTTTGTGGCCAGTTTCTACCAAAGAGGTTTAATAATCTGAATTATAGATTGTTGTGAATGAAATCTCGGTTGTAAATTATCATTTTAATTTCCGCCTCCGAATTCATTATGAAACACAAAGATAATTTAATCAATTACGTATTTTACAATCGTAAAATTTAAATTTAAAGTTTATCAATCATAATTTAAAGTTTTAATTCTTTGATTGACCGCCTTCTTCTTTGTAGTATTAATTAAAATTTTGATTAGCACGTAATTTAAGTTTGACAAATCCGGTTTTATCGAGCCCATACATTTATTTTATATCAATAGTTAAACATTTTGTTTTGACATAAGATCGTAATATATCGCTCCTGTTTTCTGATATTAAGAACGGTATTGTAATTTATATTTATAGGCGTTGCCATTTAGCGCTCGGATACGCCCATACATTTATCTTAATTAAAATTAACTTATTATGAGGATTTTATGAATATCAGGTTTTCTGAGTTCGCCAGCTGCACGGACTTATGTTTTTATTGCATTTGTTAATAATTGCTGAGCGAATAAATGAAATGTGATTTTTGTCCAAAAATAATTAACTAAGCCTTTATTTTTTGTGAAAGTGTTTTTGTTGATGTTTGTTTCTATTAGCTAAGCACGCGTAAACAAGAGCTTTGAACAAAAAAACTTTGAATTGAGTTAATCTACGTCCCTTTTTAAATTCAATTAAACAACAGACCTTTTTACTGCCTATTTATTTTGTGCATGTCATCGCGTAATCTAATGATTAATAACCTAATTTTAAACAGAAGTCGCTTTTGATATAACACTTTATCGTATAAAGTTATTTATCTGGTTGAGAGTTAAATTAATAATTGGGTTTCCTTGATAACAGGTTCCAACGCCATTTAAACACATTAATGGAAGAATATATCTTCATTTAACTTGGGTTGCGTTGGGCCCAACTAAATGCCTCCCGCGCTCACACCGAACTGAACAAAAACATATTTATTATAATAAGAAATTATATTTCTGTTTATATTTTAATATAATATGAAAATCATCTATGTCTGCACTTATTACCACGGAATAAATTATAAGTTCATACAGACTTTTAATTTTAATACCTAGGTACTTGAATTAGAAACTTATGAATTGAATTGAATGAATTTAAAGAAATATACTACAACGCGGATAGCATTAAATTATCTAATTATTGTTATCATAAAATTATGAATAACTCCATTCGCCTACACAATACCTAATTCCTGCAACAAAACAAATGCTAACACAGACCTTTAGCCACTTTTTCCACAACCCTTTCACACTTAACATACCTACACAAAGAGTAACGTTAAAAACTCCAAATGAACGTTGGCACAATCTTGCCACACGATAGTGCCAATTAAACGGTTACATCGCGGTGTAATTGAGTTCAGACTCGCATGTCGAGATAAAGATAGTAACACCGAGCGAAAGCGCTGTATTTGCATTTATTCGCCACACAGAGAGACCACCTTATGCGCCGGCCAATCGGCGTTTAGTTTGGATATACAGATTTGGCTTATACTTTTGTAATGTTTAGAAATATTTTCGAAATAGTTTTGGAAATAAAAAGGGTATACCTAAATGTAGAATAAGTACGCGACGGTAAGGTAAAATACAAGTTTTACAAAATGCTCCTAAAATACCTAAATGATTTGATGTGTATTTGAGATATGAATAAGTAAAAAAATTATAGGTCCAGTAGGTACAAAAACTACAATAGTATGTAGATATAGGTTTATAACCATATAGGTACGTTAATATAATAGTCATAAGTAATTTAAATACATTTATTTTTTCAGGAGTTTCAGGAAAATATGTTTCATAAATGGAATAATTTAACATGGCATGTCTGGGATGGGAACACCATTAAATACCTATTGCATTCTTTTACAAATAAATTAATTCAGCGAAGATTTCCATCAGGACTTCGCTAACTATACACACTATACCATAGTGTATAAAATTTCAATCAATCACTTGTATCTAATAAGTTCATACTAATAAATAAACCATAGACACCGTTAGCATGGAAATAATATATCGTATATAAGCTAACGGTTGGTACCAGGCCCCGGCTTAATTGAATTCTGACTTCGCTTTTATGTCCAGGAATATATTTTATTATTTGTACTATTGATAATGAATTTAGATATAGGTATAGCATTGCTATAAGTTCATGTGAATAGATTGGTAAATGTCATTACCTATTGGAAAATGGAAAGCCATGCGAAGAGGCGGAAAATTTAGATAAAAGAAAATGAATTGTATTTTTAGATTTATTTTCTTTCAAATTGTAATTCGACTGCGATTTTAAAAGTTATATCGAGTGTGTTAAAAACATTTCACAAAATACATATATATGTAAATTAAGGAAATAGTTTTTAGATTTTATCCATAAAGCATGAAATTCGCTGAAATTTTGTTACGCGTGGGTGTTGTGCTCTAAAGTGCTCATAATATAACGAAATTTATCCTCATAAGTATTGATTTAAAAACAAAGAAGGTATTTAATGGTAAATAACTATTGAATAAGAAAAAATCTGGTATTGTGTAATGTAATTACGAATTATTAATTACTTTGGTAATTCAAACCCTGCGTAGCTTTTAAATTTGGGTAGCGAAAGTAAATTATAACTTATGTCTTCTTGGATAACTATAATATTGTTAAATTACTGCAATAGGTATTATTAGATATTTAATACTATATGTGGCCCAAGAGTGACAATGCTAAATTTGACTACGAAAATGACGAGATTCAATGTGCGTTTTGCTATTTGCAATTCATTAATAAGGGTTATTAGTACATATTATAATTTGTTGTTTAAATTGGTGGCTTTAATTTCTTCAACGCAATAAAACACCAGAGAATTAGGAGCAGAGCAGCATTGTAAAATATTGTTAGTGCATTTTTTATGTAAGTTATAAAAACGTACAGTTTCATATGTAAGTTATCACCTACGTTTTTAATTTACTCCAAAATTAATAATGACTTAGGTACGGTTTTTCGTAAGAAATCTGAATAAGTAGCGTCAATTCTAATTTCTTCCGAAAAGCCTCGTTCCGTAAAGCTTTCAAAGCTACATGCAACTAACGCATACCTACATCTGATATCAAACTCTTCTAATTAAGTTCACTCCGCAAAAACTAGGGTATTATTCTTGTTGACACACTAGGTACCTAGTAGAGGGGGGCTATTAGCATATTTCGTGCGACATGAAACTTGATAGCACATGTTTAGACTAAATTTTAATGAATTCGCACTAGATTTACCTATGTGTTTTTAGCGAACAGCAGTGACTTTGATTGTGCCGTTGTTTTTGTGAAATGTAAACAATGCAGGTGAAACACGCTTGCTTGTAATGTTTTAATCGTTATCGCCTTTTTTAGTTTATGTGTAATAATTATAGTATAGAAGAAATTATTATTATTAAATATATGGAATCTGAACAAACTGCAATCAACGGTACATTATTTATAATCAAACGGTTTTGAATTTGAACTCGAACTTATTTGATAGTGTGTTTGTTCATTTGAGAGTTCGCGCGATTATAAATAACATTTCGGGTATCATCAGTGAGCAGCATTTTTAGTAATTTTGAATTTCCGAGTAAGTCTTTTTGGTAACTAGATTATCTAACTTATTACATTTTTGAAAATACAGTTTCTGTTTTATTTGTAAAACGATTAACGAATACTTTATTGCTTTGACGATAAGTGTGCCTGTGTGATTTAAACAAGAATGTAAAACTGAGATATTTATTACAAAATCTTTCACAATTAAAACAGCCTGAAAGTTTATTGATTACTCGATATGTAAGTCTGAAGATGGTGTTGATCTAATAGATTGGAATTCTCATAATTACCTAATGTCACAAAACTTTTGCTTAAAATAATCCTTTACACATAATCGTCCAATAATGTTTCAAACACCTAATCATACACGATTGAATTACTAAACTCCTGTGTTCCGTGAGCCTTTGACGACTTCAATTAACCTGCACACTTATAAAAAACAATATAACAAAGTGCCAAGTTACAAGCCTCTTTTCATTACCTTATTTTCAACGTTTCCCAGTATCGGCAGTTGTTCGTAACACTCTCACTAATTTTTTCACTCACATAAAATTTTGAGTATCCTTAAACATGGTTCATTAACACCTCTTCACTTCATTTATTCAAATTACCACAACAATTGCAGTTGACAGACAAACCCCGACACAACCCGCGGGCTACCTAACCAAATATTTCTTTCACCTAATCAAGGATAACAGCACCGTAATACTATGCATATAAGTTTCAAATTCCTAAAACCAACCTCCAATCGCCTGCAAATAACTTTAGCATTGGAGCCCTAGAAATTTTTGCCACTACTCCGTCCCTGTCACACTCCTGCGTTTTCCCTTATGAGTGAGAGAGCCGGTATCAATTGATGCTTGTCCGCTTATAAGAAGCTAATTACACAATTATAGGGAGAGAGTGGTAAGGTGCGAAAATTGGGTGTAAAATTGAACAAGAATCATCAACATCATTATATAGTGAGCGACACGCGAACGATTGGGTTTAACACCCTTGAGTTATTGTGCCATTACTTAATAATGTGGAATTTGGACAAAAAAGGGCTCCTGCAAGAATTACATTTAAATACCTTCGCGTATTTTCAAGGTGAAAAGAACCGAAAATAAAATGTTCACAGACACGACCGTCAACTCAAAATATTTATTGATTGACTTTAATTTTGCGTTTTATTTCGGTTGCCTATTTTTTCTCAATTACAGTAAAACTATTGAGAAATCATATTTAGGTGCCTACTTCTCACTCCATATCTGTAACATAAGCACAGCATCATAAAGGTACTAATAAAAAAATAGACGAAAATATGTATGAGGTATTTTTACCAATCCTACTTGAACTTCCAAATAAATATTTGAGTAGGTATCTCCAATATTTCACAATGTTTAGTGCCAAAAACGAATAACCTACATTTGGACCTTAAAAATCGTATAAATACTGCTCTGATAGCATCTTTTGTTATTAAAATATGCGTGAATTGTTTTACGATGTTTTTTGAACGCTGATTTTATCTGTGCACAGTGCAATGAACAGATTTTTATAATATACTATGTAATCTGTGACTAGGTATATTAACAAAACAAATGTTTATACTTAACTTAGATTTAAAATTGTCTGGGAGCTCGTTTACATAATATGATTTTTTTTTAAATATTCCTACCTAAGTAACCTGTGACTAGGTATATAAACAAGAACTGATTATAAATAACACAGTTGGTATTAATACAACATTAGTTATTTAACAAATTACGTACCTAGAATTAAAATTGTCTAGGAGCATGTTTACATAATATAATTTAATCTAGTTAATGCCTTCGAAAAATAGTATACAGTCTACAGTAATCGTTTTAAATTATTAGAGATAGATGGTAGATATTATACATCCTACTAATATTATAAATGCGAAAGTTTGTGAGGATGGATGTGTGTGTGTGTGTATGTCTGTTACTCTTTCACGCAATGACGACTGAACCGATTACAATGAAATTAAGCACACGTATAGATGTTATGATAATTAACACATAGATAGTTTTTATTTGTTTTTCTTTGAAAACGCGGGCGAAGCCGCGGGCGGAAAGCTAGTAGTACATATAGTTAGGTTTACATTTCCACAATAAAACATAGAATTAAAGAAATCAAGAATTTCTATCAATGATAAAATGACATCTAGCGACATTAGGTACATGAGATATAATCAGTGGTTATAAACCGTTTCTTTTGTCACGCAGTTAATAAGCACTAACTACCCAGAAACTATTTTCTGAACTCTCCCACGAGATAAATGCAGAAATTTTCGCTTTAAAATATTTTAATAGATTGTTGGTATTGGGTTGCCTGTTATATATTTTAAGATTATATTAGAAGCGACAACCGAAAATATGTTGATGATTTGGTAACCAAATGTATTTTTTATTGGCAGGAAGCGCTTGGCGTAAATCTTGCCTGATGCTAAGCTATAAGATGGTACGCGTTTCCCTTGAAGGTTCCCGTTCACTCTACAATTGAAGATCCCCTTATTTTAGGAGCATTTTTTGAGAATAATCCAATATTTTGTATAAATTGAGCCGTATATTGGTTGTACGTGTTTTATTTTAGATATCTAGAAGAAGCAATGTTTTTTTCCACGATTTTAAAATCCCGTCGGAAATTAGGATAGCAGGACGATTGCAGTTGAAATAAGAAAACTCAACATCACTCTTTCATGCTTATTACACAGATATTATTATAATATCTACTAAATCTAATTATAGAGTAGGTACTCGGTGGACATAAAACGCTTGTAAATTGAAAATTTTCACACAAAGAAAAGCCTACATTTCACAGTCTACATAACTTTGGTAATAAATTGAAATAATTTATAATAAAAACTTTAAATTTTGTTAAAAAATATAACCATTCGTGTTATTTCGGTATAAATTTACAAGTTAAACTTAAATCAGTGTCAGGTATTGCATGTTTAAAGTTTACAGTCTGGCCTAAAATAATTTTCCATTAAATTTGTGAATTGTAGCAACACTGATAAGGTATGGGTCAAAGCTAACTAATAAAAATAAATAATATAAGTACATATTTTAAGGATATAAATAACTAGGTAAAAAGTTTAGTTAAATGTTTAATTATTTAAAAAATGTCTAACTTGTGTTTATTTTATAATTTTTCAGTTTACCGTCGGTCGTGATTCAGTATACAGTTTATCTATACTTAATATAATAAAGCTGAAGAGTTTGTTTGTTTGAACGCGCTAATCTCAAGAACTACCAACTGATCCGACTTGAAAAATTCTTTCGGTGTTAGATAGCCCATTTATCGAGGAAGGCTAAAGGCTATATGTCATTACGCTAAGACCAACAGGAGCAGAGCCATGCGGGTGAAACCGCGAAGTGCAGCTAGTTAATTAGGCATATAATTAAAGGGAAAATCTTACAGCATCGTGTCTTGTGCAAATATTGTCTTTGAGCTATGCGATAACGTTTAATTGTAGTACCTAATTGATTACTTTTACCGGTAGGGCCTGTCATAAACCCTTTGCTAAAAGTTCCTTTGTGTATAATAAATTAAAATTGAAGTTTTATTAGTAACTGGAGCAATTGTATCTTATATCTCTTATAAGACAAGTTACAACGGGGCGAAAAACTACTATACCTACATAAGGAAAAGAAAAGGCGGTCTTTGATAAAGCGACAGAACGAAAACAACAATTTTTAGGATGTTTGTGACGCATCACACAAAAACTACTGCATCGAATTGAATGCAGTTTTGCGATCGATAGTTTTTACTCACCAACTACACGGACGAAGTCACCGACATAATATAGTTTTAAAGTGTTTAGTAATTAGGTATAATTCCATGTTACGCAGCACGGCTTTTTTGTAAAAACATGAAAACAATTTCCGTCGGATACATAGGTATAGGTACCTATAAACGTACAAACGAATTATTTATTTTCGTGTTTCCCTATTAGTGGTTTTAAATTATACCCCTATTAAAGTATTTATCGTAGCGAGCTATAAGTATCTACCTATTTGTAGGATCAATTTGACTATCATCATGGGCCCAATATATATATATAATATCAATCTTCAATCTTGATATATATTGGGTCCATGCTATCATGTACAAATGAGTTTCAACACGCTGTTCAATAGGTAATGAAGAAGCTTTTAAACGATGCGATTTTAAATCATTTAAGATGTATTTTTCTTTAACTATGTAACTGCCTACAGCAGTGTAGTTTTTTGTTAATATTGAATATTATGTTAAAGCACCCAAGCTTTTGTAAAAATAAAGCTTTGCAAACTTTACATTTTACCTACATTTACAGCCGTTACAAGCAAGATCACACACAAGAACTATTAAACAATAATCGAACAGAATTACCTCATACACTTCCATCAAATAAAGGATATGCCTTATAAGTGTAAAAAATTACAAGTACATTAATATTAGCTTGTAATACGTAAATACCTTTTAAAATCATATAAAACACGACGTAAACATTGACACCTAATAAATAGCAGTCAATTGAAATAGGTTATGTTCGTCTGTCACCATCGACGAGTTTATAACATGTCTCCTTTTACAAACCGCACCATATTTGGTACATCCATACATCTTTAATTTCTTGCTTGTTAGTATAATGTGTTGGTTATTGAAATTATAAATATTATTTTGTGTTATTTAAATAAAGGTATTGATCTGTTGTCCAATGTCCTGAATGTAGAGTGGTGAATGTTTTTATTGTTTGGTTTTATTGAGAAAAGTTTCATATGATTGAAATATGCCAATCAGCCAGCAAATTGAATATATTTTATATACATAATAAGTTTACAAAACCAAATGAAGAACGGGAGTCAGATATTTTTTTTTTAAATTTGGTATGTATTTTCTGATAAATTTATCTAATCTTTTTATAGGCGTTTTGTTTTCATTTGAATACCTAAATTACATTTATATCATAAAATCTATAGAGCGGTGACTAAAAACTCTTCTATTTTTACAAGGGCTTAGTTTAAAAACTTAGCGATCATAGGAGCTATAGAATATAGCATAATAGTGGAAATAAAATGGCATTTTTAACTGCTTTATTTTCCAATATACCTTAATATAAACTAGTAAAAAAAACCCACATTTAAGTCGTTTAAATTTGCTTACGTTCCTATATAACAAAAAATAAAAAGTATAATAATAACTGGAGTAAAGACAAGGGAAGATACCACTTCCCCGCAATTTCGATAATAAGGATGCGTTGATGTCTTTTTGTACGATGAGTAGATAACGGTAGAGTTTTAAACGTAGGAATTTTATAATATTAAATATTACACGACAATGTATTTACAGCTTTATTTTAACAATTTTTACTTATTAATAAGATAGAAGAAGATCTTATATGATTATTATAAAACACGTTTGCATGGAAAACTCTTTGCATTATAAAAAGGATTCAAATAAGAAAAATATTTTTGGATTTACAAAAAACGTCTTACCTTTTCAGCAATCGAATCTCCTCAATTCAAAAATAACTTTTACCATTCTACGCTCAGTTACAAACAGTTCAAAGTTCACACACAAACACAGCACTATAAATATGCGGCGATGAATTTCCAAAGTTCGATTCGTTCGCGCGCAAACCGTACGCTCTTTACGCGTTCTCGTGACGAAGCGTGGAGCGCTTGTAACGGTCTGCACCGTGTCGCTGGCTGAGCCCCGCCTACTATGAACGGAACGGAGGGGACCGCTACACCTCTTAGCTCCTTCACACTTCCCCGTACCTATTAGTTCAACCAGCTTTCAAGACCTCCCCCGCCTCTTTACCGCTACACAAACGTACACCAAACAGAACAACGAAATTCTATCTTAAAGCTCTACTTATACTGGATGTATCTAGAAGCTTTTGTTGTAACAGTGCACGCTATTTTCAACTCTATTACAAGGGAGTAAGGTGAAGAGACGTGTCCATGGTTTTAAGAGTATAGCGCATCTGGGCGGGAAGATAACCGCTTATAAAATTTAATTCGGTAGGTATGGCTGTGGACGTTTTCTATTAGGGTGATGTAGGGAGGATTAAGGGTTGCGCTTTTCGAAATTGCTTCAAGAATTTGGGGATCATTTATTATTATTTAAGCAGGTTATGAAGTTATTTTTAGGCGATTACTTTTTTGGAATTGCATTTCGTTTCGTAATAGGAAATTTTGTTCAGTTTTTAATATAATCAATTCATTAGAATTATTTGATGAATTGATCCAATAAATACTGCATTCCAAAAGCATTGATTTATGTGAGCTTTCAGTGACGAAAGCTTAAATATTAATTCATAATAGGTACCAACTTATTAACTTAAATCATAGGTATGCATTCATATGACACAATTTAAAAGCGGAATTAAACCTTCTGTTATCTTTTTAACATTATGAAATAGTCCTAGAGCCTAGATTTGATTTTAATTTAAGCAGTTAATTCATATCTATACGTAGGTACGTACGCAGTCTATAGTACTGAAGGAGTTGTCTTATCTATTAGGTACCTATTATTACTATGCCTGCCCCTTTTAGAGTTTATTTTCCGGTTAGGTACTGGAAATAATATGCTTTTGATTGGTAGTTATTTGTCTCTTCGTTGATAGTTATTCGTTAGTAAATCGAAAAGCTCTACGAGATTAATTTTAAAATGAGAGTCTTATTTTTTTTTATTCAATTTAAGAGCAACAATAATTTAAAATCATGAATTAAAAAACAATATTTCCTTACCTAATGAAGAAAACAACTACAATATTAGGTAAGGCTAGATATATTTATCCAAATACTTACCTAGGTTATAAATAGACACTCGAATTGAAAACCTCCGCCTTTTTTTGAAGTCGGTTGAGCAGATTTTTCATGTTGAGTAGGTAGGTACTACGTACTAGGTAGGTAGGTACTTAAAATTGGTAAGATGAAGTTCTGAACCTTATTAAAACAGCGTTAAAGTGTACATTTGTTCAATAGGTACATTTAATAGTGTCGTTATGATGTAAAGGTTTATAATAGGTGTAACAGTCTACACGTCATGGGAGGGTTCGTCTATTTGTCTGTATGTGGTGCAGGACGCAGGTCATAAGCGAAAAAGAATAAGATAAATTTTTGTTCAAATTAATAATATTGAATGTATATTTTTGATAGATTTTTAAATAGTGGATATATATTTGGACATCATAGTTTATCGGAGTATCAACGTACCAAACATAAGTAAATTACCTATTTCTATGTAAACAGGTTATTTATCTATCTTACGAGATTTGTGTAGGTATAGGTATAGAAGATAGTAACCTATATTTTGTAATAGTATTACCTAGGTAGTAGTAGTTAGGTAATACCCATCTAAATAAGGCATTTTCAAGTAATTTTTGTTATTAGGTTATGATACTTTTATGTATCTACCTTCACCTATAGGTAGCTTAGGCCTTAGACCATTAAGTAATGATCTAAGACCTATAGGTATAATGTATCTACCATGTATCTACTATCTACCTAGTAGTAGGTACCTAACCTATGTTTTTTTCTTTATCAAGTATCTCCAATTGTAAAGAATTTTTCACAGAGAAGAAAAACTTTCAACATCAACTTTGTTTGTTTGTTTGTTTCTTTAGAAATATTAAATGTCATCAGTTCGTCACTTACACCAGCCTAGTTAGCAGTCATGGTGTTTGATGTACACTCATTACGCACCTATTTCTCGCTGTAGTCGAGTGAAGTTTATTTACTGTCTTGTTGATTTTAATTAGAATTTATATGCTTATATAATATGTAGGAACAGTATAAGTCAGGTGAAGGAATGTCAGTTTTGGTTAGGTTAAAACAAGGTTAAAAACTTTTTAATAGTTTCCTTCAATGCATAGAAATTAGAATCAAGCTAAAATTTGGTATAGGTAATATAGACACTAGATAGGTACCTATTAATCATAAATTTTATGATTTGAATATGAAGATGTTGTGATGAACCATACCTAACTACCTAAAACCCGCAAGGATCGAATTTTTGTACATTAATTTATACATTGTTTGGTTTACATTAATTATCGTACCTATAATAAATAAATAATACATCGTGTTACTTACTTTCTAATATGCTATATCGATAATATAAAATGGGAAGGCAGTTACGAACCTAAAGATTTTTATATAAAAATGCTTGATAAAATTTACTCGCTAACACAATCGACAATTAAAACCCGGCAATTAGTTCACAATTACAATTTCAACTCAAAGATGAATTTGCGACGTATTTCCAAAACGATAATATCTGCACAGATAAAATTTTATTAGAGAAATTATATGTAATTTATTTGTATGTCAAAGCGTGCATCCGCTCTATCTCACAATCTGCTTTGCACCCGAGCAAGCACCCTGGTATTATGGGCTTTGGCGACCACTCAATGTTTCGACTTGCGAGTTAGATATTGTGGAGGAAATTGTTTGCGTAACGGTCAATTTTGGCGTTGGTTATACCTACCTACTATGGAATAGTTTGGTGAATTAATTATTCAAAAACATATAATACGAAGATTTATTGGACTCAGCTAAAAAATAAGTTAGGTATAGATAATATAGAAATCAGTAATTCTTTACCTATGTACCTAGAAAAGAAAGTATGAAAGTGCAACTGTAGGTAGACTTACTACCCATAGAAATTGATATAAGGCTATAACCAAATTCTTGTTGAATAAATAAATGTTTGAGTTTGACTTCGAAATACAATGGCTTAATATGTTCAATAATAGATAATAAATAAATATCCAGTTGCACTTAATTGTACTCACCCAATTCATAACAACGCAAAAAATATATCGGCAAAACTAATACAGTTTTGTAAAAAGCACGACAAGTTCATAGCATACGTGGTCACACTAATTGTGCACGTAAAATTTGAAAAAAAGTCACACGCATCTGCCTTCCGTCAGCACATAGCAATTACACAGCAAAATAACAAAAATACACTCAATTTTAACAACTTTCCTTTGGCAGACATCTTGTAAGAAATAAGTAATAATCTCCCCAAAAAATTACCCCTAATGAGTCATTGTTTCGTGTGCAACTGCAAAAACGGCGCGTAATAATATGTGCCACAGATTAGTAAAGCACACAAAATTGATACAGATAAAATAACATTGACAGTTGACATATTACCTCCCTTTTAACATGTAGTGTGCATGTAATACCTACATACACAATACACATTGCTTCCATGATTTATCTCATACCTACTCTAAAACTTATTTCAGAAGTCATCACCACATTTAATATATAACATATTATTTTAAAGATATTTAAATTGGATAAGTAGTGATTAAGTAGATACTCTATCATGAATAGGATAGCTCAATTATTTTAAAGAAAATTGTTTAAAACAGAGCGTAGTTTTTATTTTTAACATTCTGTTGAGATATGTACCTTTAATTCATTGTAGATTATTAAAATACATTTTATAGTTAGTCTTAAAATATTTAAGTGTTGAACAATTACTTAGGTCTTTGCTAAGCTTATAATTAGTATGAATTTTTATAATAATCACTCTACAGGTAATAAACTATCATTCTGTTATTTACAGTAACATCTGTAGTCATACATTTATAGTAACATCTGCTTATTTTAAATCTTTGGGCAACGTTTTCAAATAAATTATAAGGCTGTTAAATGTTTTACGGCTTTCTTATCTTTTATACGATATAATGTAAATATTAATTTAAATAGGTAGGTACTAGACTTGTTTCAACAAAAGCTTTTAGATTTAATGTTGAATGAATGAATGAATGAAAGCTTTATTGTACACACCAAAATGATGAAATAACATTAAGTAAAATATACATAAATTGCACAATAGGCGACCTTATGGCTACAAAGCCATCTCTTCCAGGTAACCCAACCAAGGAAAACAGTAACAAAGAACGAATACAAGTAGGTGGTGCATACCAAAGCAATATATAGGTACAATAATAATATTATAGTAATACCAAGAAAGTAGGAATATAAATAATACATAATTTACAACAATAAAGAAAATAATATACAATAAAATAAATAAATACAGATAAGAGAAAGAATATATAAAGTCATCACTTAATTAAGGACATATTGTGGTAATCAAAAAGCATATTTTTGAAAACATCAATGGATCTAGCTTTGCGTATGGCTATTGGTAATTGATTCCATAGTCTTATAGCTTTGACAGTGAATGAGGTGTTACAAAAATGTTCTTTACCTATTTATTAAAAAAGAGTCATAAATTTCGTTTTTAAATTTTTCATCTGTTGGAGTAATAAATATCTACCAAAACCATCCTTCTTATAAAATTCATAAAAATAACCAAACTACTTGGAAAATGTTTCAAAAACGTTTTATACATAAAAACAGTAACTATTACCTACTGACATCTTAATTGTCCATTGTTCTATTTAATTCAATTAATGTACAAAAATTTTATGAATGAAAACGAGTTTTCGAACGCATCGATTGAAATTTAAAACTCGATTCTCATATATCACGGATTCCACCTTGGAAAGCGGTTGAAGATAACTTTATTCACATGTACAGTGAATAAAGTTATCGCTTTTTACACGAGAGTGAATGAAATAGATATATGTTTGTCAGCGCCGCCTCGAGGGCGTGGTCGGATAGACAACGTGGATTCAATTCGCATCCCATTAGGTTTTTATTAATTCCATTCGGCAAAAACTTTTAATTGGTGTCAGGATTCCATTCAACATATTGAGTTATTATTTTTCTGGTTCAATGATCGGTTCATTTGCATTTGTGTATTTTATTAATATATATCTATCTACTATCTAGTAGGTACTTTTACGGTGTGCGAACCAGTTTTTATTTTACTTATTTAGTTCAATGCCGAAATAATCATCGTGTGAATAATATATTATACCTATTTTGAAGTAAAAAAGTAAGTAGATATGAACACAAATGGACAACGGAAATGTAATAGAATAAAAAAGTTAGGTAGGTATCTACTAACCTTTGCAGTCAAATTAATATGACATTTAGTTATGATTTATATTATCTGTAATGATATCAACTAATATGAGCTGGCAGGTAACAGATTCAAAAAAAGAAAAATTTTACAAATTTGAATTTGGAATGTCTAATTTGTTAGGACAATAAAAGCTCACTTCAAAATTAATTACCATTCCGCCAATCACCTGTAATACGGGAATGCCTGTAATCTGAATTGTTTTGAGATTGCACACATAAAAGAAATGGAGATATTAAGTTACCTTCGTCTTGTCTCTTGAAGTCCTTAGGGAAGTTTCTTTGCGCTTCGCGAAAATATTTCATTGTATTCACGGAGAGTATCAAATTATGGTATGTTATTTATATCACGTTTTTCTATGTTTAAAAATAAAAATACGTAGGTTTTGCAACATTTCGATCGATCTTTCTTCGTTTTCTCAGCACTTCCAATTAGCGAACGTTTTGATGTGTATAGAGACAATTTATAGTGAGCGTAACACAAATTCAGATGTTATGTGAATCTAGGACTGTGTTGCAAAATGTAAAACTAACTCCATCATTTTATTACATTTTATTATGATGACTGCATGTATTAAAAAAAATTGTTGCAAGTTTGTAGGGTAGGGGAGCGAGGGGCTAGTTGTAACAATTTTCAAAAATACTTTTATATCTCGCGATATCTTGGCTAGCTTATCATCAACTAAACTTTGATTGAAACTTTAACTATTCTTCTATTATGTTAAATCGAAAAAATATCAAAAATCCAGATAACTTTTCCGCAATTACTGTTTTGTTTAAAAAAGGGAAGTGTTACAACGTACCCCGTGCTTGGGGTTAGTTGTAACATCTATTGGGGCAAGTAGTAACCAATTAAAAACAAAAATGTGACACCTTCAATCATTTATTTTTTTCACATATCTAATTATTTTGCTTTGTTTATAACAATAACTAACTAAGTACTTCTAAAATATGTATTTTCTCATTAAATAATTAACTGAAACATACTTTTTATATACTTAATCAACAAATTAACGATTTAAGTTTTTAACTAGTAAGCTAGTTTCCTTATTTCGATAGGAAGTAATCCAAAGTATATTTCGGCACACTTAAGTATATATATAGACATTTTACGTTCTTCTTCTTCTGTGAATACTTGTCTAGGCTTGACATAACCTATTTTTGGACTTTCATTGCTCTTCTTCTTCTTAGTATTGCCCGCTCTGTCTTTCTCTTATACTCTTTCATTCTAAATCAAAACAAATATGGTATGTCCTGTATGGTATGTCCTGTATGGTGGAACTCACAGCAATCTGGGGGCAAGTTGTAACATGTTACTACTAACCCCGAGATTTTGTTACAACTAGCCCCTAAGTATAATTTTTAATATTTATCAAGATAACTATTAAATCAACTTAGTAATTTTAAAAACAATTACAGAACATCATTAATAGTTATATTCTATCATCAAATAAAATATATACAACTCTAATTAGTCGTAAATAGTAAAGCCAACCAAAAAGTTACGAAAGTGAAATAATACGTTTACTGGCGCCAATGAAGCCCTTGCACACATCTAGCTAATCATCTGGCTGGTAGGACACTGGCTGTGATGAAGCGGTGTGGCCAGTTATAATCGTAAGATTCAGTAAAAAAAAGACGTCAATAAGGTTTCATTGCTATTGAAAAAGGTCTGTTACTACTTACCCCTGTTACAACTAGCCCCTTGCTCCCCTACCTACATCTACATTCGTTGTGAACATTTAGATTTACCTAAACTATTTAATAATTTTGCTTATTGTTTCCAGATGATCTATTTTAGGTTATAACTAGGTATTACAGTAGGTACCGAGTAACTAGTGGTAAATGGTAAAACTATGGGAAAATAACATCTTCACAGGGAAGTTGGTAACTACGTTGGAATTTATTATGAAAAAACTTGTAAGTAACGCTTCTACTTTTTGGTTCATAGATAAAATTGTAACAGATATAGTAGTGAATTTCAATACTATGATAACATTATTTTATATAGCTTGATACAAACACTGGAACACAATCTTACGCATTCCGCATTTCTATTGCCTCCAACAACGTGCTTTCAACATTAATTTAGCAAGATTCGCGCAATTAGCAACGTTTAGCATTTTATATACCTATTATTTAATGAAATAGCTACAGATTAGCTATACTTAAGAAAAGCCTTTTCATGTCAAAATGTTAATTGATACATTTCAATTAAACACAGTGACTTCCGTCGAACAATTTTAGTTTTTGTCATAATTTTAATTTCTAATTATATAGGTACAAAAAAAATGTACCTACGTGGATGTTGAAATGTGTCTAATTTTATATCATCTTATTTAATACGATGTATGTTTCATAAAAAAAATGTTAAAAAATAACAAAGAATACTTATAGCTATATGGAATATTAATATATTTATTTTTGTAATTATAATAAATGGTTCAAAGCTCATCTATTTGTAAACCACGTACCTACTACTACTATAGGATGTCCATTGTACAATGTACAGTCAACAAGCACCCCAACGAAAACTTAAAATCCTCTCGATGACCAATAAATTGATAATCGTTTTGACATTGAGGTAATGAGCGAATTAAGCAGATGCTCGCTATCAGCGCGAGTGAAGCGCCGCCGGGAGAGCGCACGCGCCGCTGTTGACATGAGTGTGGATGTGACTTTATTAGACGTTTTAATAAATAATAAGGTACAATTGGTACAAATAGTGTATATTTGTGCCAAAAGAGTAAAATTGTAAAATTACTTTCTGCTGATTCTTGTGTCTGTTATATTCAAGAGAATTTCTTAAAAATTAAAAAGATCACTGTTTATTATTTTACAAATAATGTCATTTTAATAAGCGCAAGCTAGATATTGTTCCCCAAGTACTTAATTGTCATTGTATACTCTCTAGCCTCCTTTCTCTCCATACACAAAAATTATCGGAAAATCGGTCCTTTACGGTTGAAAGACAAACAAACTCACAAATTAAACACAGTTTACCATCTATAGGTATTATAAGTAAGGAAGTAAGGATATAACTATACTAAACAAGTCAGTCCTGTAAGGTTAAAAAAAGTCATATCCCTATTAAACTAGCAATTTGAAGGACCGCTCCACCATAAGAATTTACGAGAATGCTCACATCAAATTATGAAATTGGGAGATGCTGATATCAACGGACAAATTAGTCTCGTTATTTATAAATATTTTATAATGTGATTGCATTTTGAACCTTGAATAATGAGCAGAAGCTCATCATATGGACATACTTTAATATTCAATGAATTATTAATTAATAACTTATAATATGACTGAAGTACGCAATTTTTAATATGATAAGATTTTATGTCTTTATTAAATTTGTTTAATTTATTAATAACTGGATCAAGTACCACAAATGGCAATAGTATTATTTATGCAGTAGGACAGTAAACAGTAGGTATTTATGATGACACGGTTTTTTATATTATATCTACTTACTTCTTTTGGTATTTAAGATGTTCAAATTTTCAATTGTTTACAAAACATATTAATCAAACATATCGTATTGAAACTAGATAACTGTATCTAATAAATGAGATAACATATTAGGAATACAGTAGGTACCAGGTACTATCAAGTATGGTGTATTGTGTTCTATAAGTAACTATTAACATAGGTAGGTATACTTTGTAAAACGATACCTACTACTTATCTATACTATTATTTTATTAATTTATACTTGTTTTTTTTGTTTGAACACGCTAATCTCGAGAACTACTGGTCCGATTTAAAAAAATCTTTCGGTGTTAGATAGCCCATTTATCGAGGAATGTTATAGGCTATTTATCATCTCGCTAAGACCCACAGGACCGCAGCACTGCGAGTAAAACCGCGGAGCACAGCTAGTATTTTATACATCAGAATAAATGAACACAAAATAAAATATCACATTACTTAGCAGTCCTGTACAGCAATTACATTTGTGACCCAATTCGTGCTCATTGCATTTTCAATTTAATCCTACTAGACCATTAAGAATAATGAACTATAAGGACAGATAATTTCATAGTATTTCCCTGATGTGTGGCAATCCCACCCGGTAATTATAACTTGTATTATGTAATCGCTTATAAAAGTGGTAATTTATGCGAGTTGGAGAAACTGTCGTCACTTTAACTTCTTCATTCAGGGGTCATCAACATTCTTTACAAAAAGGGTTAATATTTTACAACATAATCAAATATTTTGGTAATTTATTTACATTATGATATGTATGTAGTCACGTTATCTATAAAGATAAGTAAGCAAAAAATCTTCAATTTTTCATCCATTAAACAGATATGATACAACAATTAACTAGTTCTGCATTAGTACATAGGTATATGTATTATACTTCTACCGTGTAAAAACATGTATATTCCATTCCTTAAGAAAAAGAAAATAGAAAAGAATTTGAAGCGAGCGCTATCAAAACACTTTCTTTTTCTGTTATCTATGGCAGTTGGCACTTTATATTTAACTCGACTCATGTGTGCACCAAATAGGGTTGCCCACCCCTGGCACGTTAAACGCACCCAAAACCAATGGCATCTGTGAAGTAATTTGTTATAAATTATAGTTATTTCGTGAACTCGTGCGCAGGCAGGTGCGCGCAACTTGATTTTTATATTTCTTTGCTTATCATTCGAACACGACAGTCTATGGACTTTTTTGTACTTGTGACAGGTGATAGTCTGTAGCTTTGTGTATCTAGTAATACATTTTTACATACTTCAATCATTTTCTTAATTAAACCACGTTGTTTGACAGGAAGGAACTCTTTGATTGATTCCGCGATGAATAATTTAATGTTATTGCTGTAGTTATGCAAATGGCTTTGTTGTTTTATGATTGACAATAAAATGGCCAGTAAAAAATAATATTAAGTATCTATAGTGTATGTTTGACACTAAGAAAAACACATACACAATACACATCCCTTAAAATAATTTATGTAATCTGTGAACATGATATTGATAACTATAATCTATGCTTCCATAAAAAGTTAATATTTTCTCTATGGTAGGTTCTCAATTCGGCCGGTATACCTATATTTTTTTTCAATTCTACAATAACTAAAAGATAATTAACATCACACCGGTGCAATGTCACTACACCCGCATAAATATAATGCGTTTTGACAAATGCGTGTACACTAATACAGATTATTAAGTGTTCTTCTTATTACAGTCACACCTGCAGACGGGTATTTGTCTTTTTCGTTTCAACTAAATGTACGGTAATTAGGCTTCTGTTTATTGTGGATTGCGTATGTAAAATATCAAGGTTTCGACTTTTGGTGGTCAATGTTTCGTGAGTACGATTAAATCAAAAGTTGGATTGTATAACGTTCTATCGATACGACCGATCTGTCATTGGTCATTTATTGAAAAACTAGATTTTCTGGATTTTCGCACCCGACTCTCCGCGCTGCACTGAGTGCATGCGGCAATTATTCAACTTAAAGAATAGGTACACGAAGGACAAAATAACTGTAGCTATTAGATTTTTAGAAATTTGCAATTTTGTATGACTGGATTACACGACACACGTGTAGACCACGCGACTACTGTAGTCGAGTTAATCGCCTAAATAGACATTACAAAAATCGCTAAAAACCAAACAAGATAACCCTACAAAATATGGGCGTACTAAACGTCAAGATGTTCACAATCGGATCATGTGACCGCCCCTTTATATTCCGTGTGAACTGTCACGGATTTAACACATGAAGGAGCGCACGCGCAAATATCTGATGATACATTTATAGTTTTGAAATTAATATTACGTTTTATTATGATGCTGCTGGACTGTTGGGATGGGAAGTAAGTGAACACGTGACGTGATAAGCTTAGTGTAAACATTAAAAATAGTTTGTAAACAGATAGGTACAATTTAGATTATACAAAAGTACCAAGATAATCTAACCTTTTAACCAACAGAAAAAAACTTGTGCAGAAATCTGTTGATATATTGCTTAAAATAACAAAACTTAAAAATAAAATATTTATATTTATAGGTACCTTTTTATGTATTCTAATTTGGGATATTACCTGAAAACAATAGGTTCTACTTCTACGAACGAAACGTTTACATATCCGGTAGGTAAATCAGTGAAAATGTATCACCGTTTTGCATTTATTACGATTTACAACCTTTTATCTACCATTGCTATAAAACGGTCTTTTATCAGTTTTTAACGTGATAACGTTTTTAAAATCGTTTTAGTCGGGTGGCATGTTCAGAAACTTGTGTCACACCAAAACCTCACGAGTGCGATCGCAGGTATAACGAGAGAGAGACGGACTGATCTCCCGTCTCATCTCGAGCGCTGCCACCAATAAGACGTTATCACGTAAACATCTCGATCGTAAACCTACTTTACAAATAACCAATTTTTTTTTCAATATATCAAACTTCACAACATCAATATAGAAAATATACCAAAGTAAATACCATTCTAAAAAGTACACGAAACATATCACTAAACCTAACATAAAATTCTTCAGAGTACAAGTTCCAACAATATAAAACCAAAAGCTTTAAAATCACACTGCTATATTAATAATTTGCTCATTCACCACACGAAGTGGACGCACCATTACGCTCGGAATAAGTTAATTTAATAAGCGATGTGAAATTTGAATTTTAAATTAATCATGAGAACAAACAAAATTGATTCTTTACCGAGTCACTTACGGTAAGGACATAATGATGCAGCATTTTTGTGGCTTTTTATTTAATATTTCGCATTTTCATTTCAACTTTATTAGTGATGTTTTGGTACTGTTAATTGGTGGTGTTTCTATATTGGGTTTAGTGTGTAAGAAAATTTTGTTTGGCTGTTTCAATGTAACAGAATTCCAGCATTTTAGTTCATGGAATAAAGTGATTAATTTCTTTGTACACTTTGATGAACAGTCAGTACAGTTAGTATGAAAATAAATACAGAAAATATTTAAAAATGTCATCTCTAATATACTTACAAACGCTCACATTATAAAACAACAATTCTTTTATTGTAACAACTAACATCTACTAGCTATAATGTCGCGCAGTTTCAGCGGACAGACCCACGGCCATAAGCAAGTTTATACCTTACCTATGTGTTATTTTCGTACATAAGCTAAATCAGTAAAGTATTTTCAAAATCCTTTCAGTGGTTTTCACGCGAAAGATTATCATATTATACAGGTATGTTTTAGTTTACCATCATCTATACATACTCACAAACTTCCACGTTTATAATATTAGCACGATAATAAGAAGCATCTTAGGTATATTATAAGTACCTAAGTAGATATATATCTTATCTAAATTAGATACATTTCACAAGTGTTGCGTCAATCGCATGCTGCTGTCGCGTGCGCATGCTCCCGCCTCAGGCCAAATGTTGCCAACTTTGCCAAATTGCAAACTAATCACACAGGGTGGCCAACAAACCGGCACCTATACAATTTAATTGAAGACCAATTGCTTGAAGTTTAGTTATATTTTAACAAGCTTATACAATACGCTTTTATTGATAGAGCTTTTGGTTTTGAATTTGAACAAGTTTTTTTTTTGTTAAATTCTTGTATGGAATGGTAGGTATCAAAGTTGAATTTTAAGAACTACATTTTTCTCGGCAAATTCCCAATATTTATACATACCTAGTTTTTGAAAATGCTTGAGCTACCGAAATTTATATGCAAGGAAAATATCTGTAGGTAGATACCTCGCTATAACACGTCTCTATTGCAATGTTATGGATGTATGGATTTCTCGCTAACATAAATCATAACGAAAATGTATTTACAATATCTCCTTCTTTTCGTGTAATTCTTGACAAAGGTGTCGTGGCCATTATGCGGTCTGGGGCAGATGTAACTCGCTTCACGCTATCCCGCTTCATTTGAAATATGCATACAAGCAAATAGTTGAAATTTAACTGATATAACGTCTCTATGAACATAATATCTATACAGAAAACTGATATAAATATAGACGGACATTGATCCAATACTTTAGGATCATCTTATTTCGCGTGACGGTCAGCCAGGTGCGCTAACCACAAGGAATTGTTTTAACAGTCGATATTATGAACGATTACACGATTCAGAATGGTCCTTCGGAAGTGTTTGCGTGTTTGTCTTCACACGCCTTTACTAAATGTTTTTAACGCTTTTTTACCGGGTGCTGTCTAGCCTGAACAATAATTATTATTTTGATGAGAATTGTGACTACTTCAATTTATATTAAATTCTGATATGTTTTCGAAATAATTATGGATTTACTTTTTCAATGTGAAAGATAAATATTTTTTCAAATGCATCCTATCCTACCTACATTTGAATCGAAATCTTATTGCCAAAAAAGGATATTTTTAAGGCATTTAAAAACTATCCTGAATAGAAATGCGCCAATACCTACAAGCTAAGATAAATTAAACAATCAACAAATAACAACATACCTAACTCTATAGAGACCTACATCCTTTAGGAAACGAATGAAGAAAAAGGGAAACAACATAAAATAACACTACAATTCCATCTGCTTCCATATCAAATACTTCAAAGCAATTACATTCCATAATTTTAATTCATAATAAAAATAATAGAAAAATGTAATGCTCACTAGACTAGATCAAGGATGGCATCTGTTCATTGGATGTTATTAATAAAAAATATATCGCTTTATTAATCGACTTCCTTTAGAAGCAAAAACGTAGAAATACCGCAATCAGATCCTTCAAATACCATCATATAAACACTGAGAAAATTTTGCTTTAGCAAAGTACCAATTTAGCTCGGTTAAAAATTATTCTGCTGCATTCAATCAAGACGTATTTAAAATGTGTATTAAAGCTTTGCTAGTATTATACAAGCAAGTATTGCTAAATATTCTTGGCTATTATTAAAAAAGTACTTATTTATTTCAAAATTACCGACTCGGTCAATATTACCTTTACCGAATTAGGTTCAAAATAGACAAGCTTACGTTATTATTTAATGATAAGTAAGTTATTTAATTTTAGACTTAACCATAGTTGGTTACTATTTACACAGAGTTCGGTTAAAAATAAACAAGCTCACATTATCATTGAATGACAAGTAAATCATTTAAATTTAGACATAATATTATTTGGCTAAAATTAAATAACTTGCTATGATACATTTAACCGTGTTTCTTACTTAAAAACAAACAAGTAACTTATCTATTGGTAGATAAGCACAGCTCGGCAATTAACAATGGAGCGAATACTATTTTTGACCGAGTAACTTGATAAAAATTAAACAAGGAATTGGCTGCGTAGCCCGCAAAGTCAGCCATTTCTATCAAATCATAGTCGAGTGACGAACGTGTCTGTTGAAGCGCCGCCTCAGCACCTACAAGGCAGATTCAAATTTACATTAAAAACAATAACTTTTCATCATCATTTTGATTAATCGAACTATAATAGCAGAGCACGATGCAGAAGACAAACTATTATGGCTCAAAAACTCCTCTGAGCCATGGACAGCCGTAGAACTAAAGTGGCAAGAAACTACAGAGACGAGGCTAATTCCTGCAAAAGAGTTAACCATAGCTCCAATACGGTATAATACCTCAATACAATGAATATGCGGATCTTAAAAAACCCAAAGGATATCTTCTGGTGAGTTCAGTTTTTTTTGAATTTATTGTCTGCTTTAGTTTAATTACTTTTATATAAGTACTTAAATTTTTTTAATTTGTTTACAGCTAGAAAAAGATTTTGAAAACCAAAGGACAATATACCGAAATCACTGAAAGCTTCCCCACAATCAAGCCAAAAATATTTGAATTACTTAGTAAGTTACTTCTGATCAAGCAAGATATTGTCATATACCTATTACTTTAATATGTAAATTACATAAGATACGATATAGTTCGGATATAATATCTACACATCAAACATGTCTATAATCCTAGATGTTGACAATTTTTTGGATAAAAATCATTTCCAGTTGCTGGAATACTTAAAATGGCCTTGGGTGAAGACACATTTCATTTTATCTAAAAAGTGTTTTGGGTGTGGTTTTTTCACATTTTGTAACGAGGTTCAACCAGAACATTTTATAATAGAAAACGAACAATATGTAAAAAGCTTATTGTACTTTAATTTTTTTTGGTGCAAAAAATGTTTAAGTTTAGCATTTATGATCATTTTCCCGACGACGAATGTGAATTATGTTATATAAATTTATAGTGAATTATGTTTCAATTAGATTAAATGTTAAAAAAAATGACGGTTTTACTTGTTGGGTTGTAATAAAATTATTAGATCAAAAAGATTACTTATTCTCCTAGCTTATTCTATAGTTTTTGCCTAAACTTTTGACTTATCAAATACATATAAGTACAATTTAGGTGTAGTAACTTGCTTACATTACCATAATGGTTGTTTGTTTTTTATGTAAACAAACCTAAACCACTTTCATTAGAGAACAAACTCCAACATCGTGAAATAAAATCAGCTGTTCCGTAGATTTTGACAGAGTAGATAATTCCACTTTTGTATATGAAACAGTTGATATTTCTTTTACGATGTTGGATTTGGTCCTATACCTAATATAAGTTGTTCAGGTGTGTACTTCGTAGTCTGAGTCATTCCTTAAAAGTTTGCTCATGATTTATATTTCATCCTGTTATTGTGCAAATTAAAACACAGAACACCAGTATCGTTTCTTGACATTAAGAATTGTGTACTATTTTTAAAAGTAGTAGTATTTACGTGTAAGTAGTATGTTACTTGAAATGATTGTATCGTGTACTGAATAAAGCTAATTTCATTAATGTGCATAATTTTCTTTCAGTTTCTTCTAAGTTTTTGGTGTGTCGGCAAAATGAGTGTTGTTTTCCTACATGAACGTTTCATTGGCTTTTTTTCCGACATGCCAAAATTTTGCCCTCTGCACTAATAATGGTACAAATTACAACATATCGAACTAGGTAAATATTTTCAGTATGAGCTGACCTCACATTGTATATAGGGTGTAACAGAAAGGGGTACACATCTAAGCAGGGCGTGATGTACTGATGAAACTGAACAACTTTTTCCAAAGAACATAAGGTCAAAAGATGAAAATAATGGAGAGGTTTAATTTTTTTTTTTTTTCATCTTTCGACCCATTTTCCTTGGGAAAAGTTGTTCAGTTTCATCAGTACATCACGCCCTGTTCGTATGTGTATATCCCCTTTCTGTACACCTTGTATAGGTTTTACGAACATTTACAGGTCAGCTTATACTGAAAATATATATGTGTCGTTTGAATTAGTACTTGCAACAAAGTATTTTAGCTATGGTTACCTAATTAACCCGTCTAAGAATACAAAGTAACTTGGCTAAATATACCAATCTTAATTGACTAGAAAGAGTATATGTATTTAGTTATAGTTACCCAATGAACACGATTGACAGTACCCAGTAACTTGGCTACGTATACAAATTTTTAATTGAGTAGAAGTAACAAAGTAGATTGGCTGTCCCTACCCAGTAAATATGATTAACATTATCGTGTTACTTAGCTAGTTTTACTGAGTTACTTTGCTAAAAACAGCAGAGCACGTTGCGTATTATTAACAGAGTAACACGATTCAATATAGTAAATAGGTTTGTTATGTTTACTGAGTGAATAGGTTAAAAGCAACAAACCTTTAATACGTATTTTTTGACCACTTTAGTGGGTTTATATTACCAACATACGTTAACAAAGTTGACTTGTATAATTTTAGCAACAAACTTTGCAGGCTCCCTCCGAAGCAGGTTACTCGGTTGTAAATAGCAGCAACTTGTCTATTTATAGCCGTTACGTTTTCTCAGTGAAGTGACCTACCACATTTCCGAACAGTATAAAAATAATGACTTAATAAATCAACTCTACAAGAACAATTGGCGGCGACAATACCAAATTAGGCATCGCACAAAAACTTGTAATTATAACCCAAGTTAGATATTTCTGCACAATCGAAAATTGAAGTGTCTGTTCGTAGTTTGATAGCTTTTTGCTATAAAATTTCGGGGGGTAAAAGCAAGGTAAAATAATAGTTATTTTTATGTCATAATTATGTTCTACTAGCTGTGCTGTGCGGTTTTACCCGCTTTGCTCCGCTCCTGTTGGTCTTAGCGTGATGATGTAATATATCTAACACCGAAAGAATTTTTCAAATCGGACCAGTAGTTCCTGAGATTAGCGCGTTCAAACAAACAAACTCCTCAGCTTTATAACATTAGTAAAGATTTATCTATTACCTCGCAAAAATAAAAATAAAACTAACAACCAGAACGCGCTTTGCTCATGTCATAAGCCTCTAAGGCATGCCTTAGTACCTTCCTTTAATTATATTATATAGGAGACATTATCTCGAAAAAAACTATGCATCACACATTTCAGACGCGAACGACGTCGCGAGCAGCAGCTAGTGTTCAATTTTATCTCCTCTAGCATGTCTGGTATTGCCATAGTAAATAGATAAATAATTCTTCACAGATTCATCCTTATTAATTACGCCGTAAATGGCGTTCAGCATAAATGAATTTACCGCTTATTAAAACACTTCAAATTTCACAACTAAGACAATCGGCTCAAAGATATTTATACGATACGATTGTTGGCCGACAATACGATACTTCACTGTTCTATAAGAACAAAGTTAGTAAGTACATTTCCTGTAAGTTTTCCCAAAGCTTTCGATTTCATTGTGTTCATAAAACAAAACGTATTTCTGTAATATTCAAACATTTTGCCTCTAATAATTCAAATAGTTGGTATTACTTTATCCATAAATCGTTGCCAATTAATAAACAGCCTAGGCTCTCAATTAAATGCTGATTATGCTAATTGGCTGCAACCTGAAGCTGCGACTTACACACGCACTTACTATGATACGTTGAACATGTGACATGTCACAGGTGACGATACGACTGCACCAATTATATCGCACGCTATAAAGGGCAGCACATAAATCTCGACATCCACTTGACACCGTTCCCTTCTCAATCGAACATCGTCCGTGTTTTTGCACGCACACCGCAGTCGGTATTCATTTCGCAAAAAGCACCGAATCAAAATTCTCAGATCGCCCCATCTTTTATTTATGCCCGGCGATTCGACTAACAGGCGTAATTTTTTCCGGTAAACAATCAGTTTTGCCCGAAAAATTCGATTCGTGAAGAAGACATAAAAAGGTTCGCGGGAGATTTTCGCTTCTTGCTTCTTGATATGATTGGAACCGCGGGTGTTTGGAAAAAATGAATTGAAAATCTCATTGTTTTCACGAACGTATCGGAGTTACAAGTATGGAAAGGCAGAAGAAACGGTGTCACAGCTTATACCAAATTTTGTTATTGTCTCACGGTACCTACCTGATGCGTGTCCATAAATTCTTTTTTAGTCATTGTTTTTCTAGATAGACCAATCGATTGAGAAGCCTACTGTTCCTAACTTAAAAATTTGCTTAAATAATAAAAAAAAGTTCCACTGTTGGCCTATTACAAGGGTAATATTTTTAAGCTAATAATTGAGAAAATATTTTAAACACACTTTTAAAGTAACAAAAGAAATAAACCTATAACCTACGATAAACCTTTGCTTACAATTATTACAATTATAATACACAAACATTATTGAGCGTACAATAAATATGCTTCAAGTTATGTTTTTCAACCAATTTCCTGCCGACTGTTCCAAATGTTTTCTTCCAGGATTTCATACAAACTTACTTATTATACGATTAAATATTATTTATCATTGAAGAATCACACGATGTCCACTGAGGTTCGTTAGCTAAGCAATTAACTGGTGAGGGTATCGAAATCAATTATAATTTCATAAATAACTAACATACGTTACTTATCACAACATTTTTTATCAGATGCCGAGTTAAACGACGATTTCTTGTTGGATAAAAGCTTTTAACAACAGTATGTATAATACATAACGGCAATAACTTTGATAAATGTCCGATCCACGGCTGTGAGTGATCTTATTTGAAATCATTCGAGACTGATAAAAGTGTCATTAGCTGTATAGAAACCATCATTACTACAATCTATGATCTTAAGAACCAACCGGGAGTATTTACCCAACAGTTTTTATAGACATAAACAATATCCAGTAAAAACAAAAGTACGGGGAGGGATCTTAACTATTTTATCTTGTTCACATATCACAATTTAATAAACGACTTTTCCAAATATGAAGCCATAATAAAATTGCTAGGATCTCATCAAAATACCAATCGACAGATCATATTACAATGGCATCGGTTACGGTATCTGGATGAAAATGACTTCCATGTTTACAAGCGACACGCGTCGCCACGTTCTACAATAATGCTTCACGCCATAATACACTTAAAATCTCTTCTATATTTGGCGTAGAATTGCATAGCAGGTGGGATAGATGAGTTATAAATATGAGATGGACCCTGTAGCCACCGGTTTGCCAGCAAGAAACACCGTGGAATATTGCCGTGTGCGCTAATGACGTGCGTTTCTGCGCTTTAATTGCGTTCAAACAGACAGACACGATATCAAAAACAATTCCTGTAGACCTTATTGTGGCGGAATAAAGCCGCTTATCAGTGAATGCGAAGATAGTGTTAAGAATGTTGAATGGATCTCGTCGGATCGTCCGCATGAAAAATGTATGAAGTCTCATCTCAGTGAGTAAAAAGCGTTCATATTGACGTCGTTTTTGATTGGTGTTCAGTTCAAAGTATTATATTGCGCCCGAGAAACGTCTCTTTGATGAGTAGTTTAGATGGTTTTATGACAGGTATTCGTGTAATAAACTTAAGAGAATACTTGTGCTTTTTATTATTACAGTAAAAATGTAAACGCATAGGAATTCTACTCCAGCTAACAGATAGGTGGGTGGCAATACGCAGCGCAATTTGTCCAAATAGTTTTCTTCGAATTCCACTTCTACTTGGGTGTGCCAACTCTTCGTGTGCTGCTTAACAATATTATGTTCACAGATTTTGTATTGTCTTTATACATTTTCCATATTGCGTGATTCTGTGCTTTCAGCTTCTTTCAAGAATTTATATAATCCCATAAGAGCATATTGAATGTCCTGTTCCAGCAACTGACTATTTTATTATATTGTATGATTTATGTAGATATTTATAATCGAAATTGTATCCTGTAACTATCTAAATCTTAAGAAGTTTAAAGTGTTGCTCTTTAACAACCCGAATAAAAATTCCAGAGCTCCCAGAAGTTTTTCAAACTGGAAAATGTTAAGAAATAAATTCAAAATTAATTTTGCATGCGTAGTCTTTGTAATATTTTAAACAAGTTTAAATTTAATTAAGTACCTACGAAATATAAGTGTAGGTACTGAACAAGCGATTTGATGGTCCACGATCGTCATAAGACCACGTGGAAATAAAACTAAGGGTAATCACCTTTGAATCCATAAAAACCCTTACTGAGAATGTCAATATAATTAACAATGACAATGTAATGTAATGCAATATTGTGCTCTGGCTTTTCTTCATAAAAACTGAAGTAAAAACAGGAATTCTAATGGCTTAATTTTATTCTGCTGACGAGGTAATTGTTTATTATTTTAAACTTAACACCGGGAAATGCCAAATAGCTGCAAATTATTTTTCACCTTGTATATTTCCAAATCTTGACGAGTTCTAGAAATATATTTCATATCTATTTCATATCTATTTCATGCCATCGGCTATTGCATATCTTTGTACCTATATCTATAGGTACCCCATACATCGACATTTTTGTAAATTTGTTTAATTTAGTGGGAACTTTACGTTCTATGTCTTTACAATATCACCATCAAATCCAGACGACATTCATGAACGGATATGAGAAATTAAATAATGCTACCATCATCTGTACATAGAAGCCCTAATCAAAATGAATTAATATGATGACAGGCTAGTATTAACCGATCGGACCCGGCAAATAAATTACAACAATGTCACATAATCATGCCATACCTTTGCACCCGAACATTTTCTTATTAAAATGTCCCTAAGGCTTCCCATTAAAGCGGCAAGCTTTCATCGCAGGCTTTAATTTTCACTCCGCAAAGGATTCTCGTATAATTACGTCTAAGGAGATCTCTTTCATATTGATTTATAAAGGAATATTTTGGTAAATTACGTACGGCGGCGTCAATTTCGAAATATTCTTTGCATACGTAAATTGGTATGCGCTGATCTGTAATTTTTAATTGTGTTCAATTCAATAAATGAAAAAATGGACGCATATATATTACAACAATGTCACATATGTTATTCAGTTTCTTATTTCAGTTATAAGCATTTTATGGCATGGTTTGTGGTTTCACTAAAGAAAGAACGAAAGAAGAGAAGTGTGTATTAAGAATGACAGACAGATAAGCAAAGGATTCTACAGTGTTGTTGAAAAAAAATGTCCATTGATAAACGTAACATTAAATATATTTTCAAGATTGCTACATGCTCTAAATAATAAAAAGTTTTGTAAGTATATGAAATCATCCTAAAGCTACACTTTTTATTAAGAATAAGATTCTTTTGTTATAAACAGCAACGTATTTAACCACGTAGACATTTTGCACACTACCAAGAAATGAGTATAAAGTAACAATATAAAATCAGCCGTCAGTTAACGTAATGAGGGGTCATTGACAAATTTTACTACCAAGTGATATGTACCCTGTAATAATACTGCCGCCAAAACATCCTGCCCAATTTATATTGCTTAAACACCCATATGAACGTAGCGACTTACAAAGACGCCTGTTTCTGTTTCATTTCTTTTTATTTTATACAACTAATAGATGTTAAATTAGTAGCAATGTATTCTTTAGCTTTCCACCAAAGTTAAAAAAAGGTTTCTTCTGTAAAACACCTAAAAATCTGGACGTTAAAAAGCACGGCTCTATGCACTCCTAAAAAACTCTTTTTATTTATAATGATAGCCTATATCCTGTCGTAAATGCTTTGTAAAAGCTTCCTTTAAATCTTATACTAGTTATAAATAATATAAAATATCATAGATATCTCTGAGTTATAAACGTACAAAAACAAAAGTATTTGAACCGGGCAAGCCTAGGCTTTAAACATTGACTTCCTCTGATCGAGATATAATCACGCAGCAGTCACAACTCATTTATGTATGAATATGAATAAGTATTGAGCGTATAAAAATTTAACTCATTGCATACAATAAAGATCATTCGGCCAAGGAGTTTTTGCTGAGCACATTGTATCCAGTCGAAGACATATTTTTATAGGTTTTTGAACTTTTCGATTGAATACATGAAAACTGCGTAGCGTTTTGATTAGCAAAAAATTATTATATGATGATTATCGACCGTCAATCGATTCATGGGTTAAATCAAATGTTATAAGCTGTTTTTGGTTGTTTATTAATTAAATTTTGATGCATTTCAAATTACTGATAAACGAATACATATTGGTAGCCGCTGTATATTTTGCCTGTGTTGTCTTTATAATTGAAATGACACTTTATAGTTTTGAATATTAAAATTTTATAAACATTTATACATATTTAATTTTAATAAAACAAAAGTTCGATATAGGTCATATATAGGATAAGGTTATATGTAGGACTAGCTGTTGCCCGCAGCTTCGCCTGCGTGGAAAAGATAAATTTTCATCCCCTATTTTACTCCTTTAGGGGATGAATTTTCTAGAATCCTTTCTTAGGGGACGCCTACGATATGACAACAGCTACCTGCATGCCAAATTTCAGCCGGATACGTCCAGTGGTTTGGGCTGTGCGTTGATAGATCACTATATCAGTCACCTTTGAGTTTTATATATGTAAATAGATAAGGTCAATCCAGAGTATTCGTAATTCTTGAAGTTTAATATTTTTATGTTCTTTCTCTATAATTGTAACTTTTTTGCTTTGTTCACATTAAAACATGATGTTCACATTAATAGTGTACGAATTAAAGGCATTATACAAATTTATTTTGATTTTATTTCACCCTATTTTCAACTCTATCTAGAGGCTGGAGCAGAGAAGCATTCTATAACGAAAAGATAAGTTCGCAATAATTTTCTAAACTCAACTACATAGTGGGTAGGTAAGTACTTATTATCAAACGTCTTCATTTTCAACTACTAACCGTTGTACAAGTATTATAATTATTAAAACTATCTAGTGAAGTGATAAGTCTTTAAAACTCAATGTAAGGCCAATAAACGTTCCCATTACTATAATTCAGCACCCCAACCTACAGCCCTTCGACCACCCATGAGCTTTTATCTGCAGTTTACCCTATACAATTATAATTCGATAGGACAACGTGTAGTTATAATGGTTTTGTAAGTTGCAAGTAGCTTAAAATATAAAATTGTGCTTTTTATTCATTGCTTTCATTTGCTTTCTATAACAAAACTTTTTGGATTATTTAATTGAACAATTACGTAACATTATTTTGAATCGAACTTAATAAATAATAATACCTACTCAAACTCAAGCTCAATAAAAAATAATTTAACATGTCTGTAGACGTGCTAAATTATTTTTTAGTTTAGATCGTTCGTTTGATAAAAGAAATTTAAAACGCAACGCTATTTATCTAACATCATTGTATCGAAATCATGATACCTATTATGTACAACATTTGCCTGTAAGTATCTGAAAAAAAGCGTTTCTTACTTTCATACGCATTTAAAATACACAATTATACTTACATACAACATTGTATACCTACTAAATCCCACGGGTCGCATCGTACAAGTCAACTGGAACTACACCAAGCTAAATCCAACACAAAAAAAGTCCCAAAGCACCCTGCACCCTCAGATAAGGCCTATCAATGCGGATAACATAAAGTTAATTTAGTCGCGTGGCACTTACCCTAATCCCTTGTATTTTTATTTAATTCTCCGTTTAGTAGTTGTCAATCAAAAGCCAACGAGTGGAAGATGCTTTGTGAATAGCGACAGTGTTGTTGATAAGGATTTTTATTGAAATGACAGAGTGTTGTGGGAGGCCTAAGTTCTATAACATTTATTTAAAATGTAATTTGTTAATTGATAGGAATCTTAAATGAAACTTATCTTAAATATTGCACGTTTCAAAGTAACATTTATACTGTTATTTATAATTAAGCTATTTATGTGTACAATTAAATATTATCACAGATCACTAAATAGCTACGTATTTTTTAATAAATATACGAGTAAAGAGAAAAGTAATGAATTTCATTACTTCATCCTCACTTATACAAAAATTATAACTTACGGGTGTAAATTTAAATAAAAAATATGTTCATTCAGTTAATCACGGTATATAAAATAAAACACAACACATTATTTCATATTATTTAATTCAAAACAGCAATATCTTACAAATAATTTAATCAAAACTAACCAAAATTCTCCATTCTAGTCCCTCACACACCCTCCGAACAATAATGATGTAAAATACAAAATTGGCAATATATTACATGGTAACAATACAATGATGTGATCACATTTGCAACCTGTCAACGCATCTGTGGACAAAGTAAAGTGATTGTTTATTTGTTTTTGTACAAACAGAAAAAATATAGCATTAGGAAACGTAAATATGGATGTTTTATATATCCGTAGTTTTTTACCTAAAAATACAGAAAGAAAGATAACTCAGACATTTACTTATTCAAATAGAATTATTCTAGAATCTAGAAGAACTTATAAATCATATTCTCTTCTCTATAGTTATTTATATGCACCTAAGTGATAATAACTTATTCTGAGTAAAGCAGAACAACTTTTGCCGGGACAGCTAGTCATAACATAGATTTAAGATTTCAAAAGAATTTTCGTACGTTTACTATTAGGGAAAATATTGTGAATTTACATCACATCGACATTTGTTACGGATACAGATAATTAAAATTTTGACTTATTTCTATGCTATTTTCAGATTGCAGATTTACAAATATTAAAATAATGCATTTTCTAGTCTTAACTCGACCTAAATTTGTTGGTGAATATCATTAAACCAAAACAGCAGTTAAATACTATAACCTCACCTAACCTTAACATATTTCTGATGGATAGAGGGTCGAAATAACCAGTTGCCAACAAGTGTTAAACGCACTGAACTTGACGCTCATAAATAATCGAATAATTGGGATACTTGGGTCAAAATATTGCGGTTTTGTACCCCTCTGCTATAAGGTCATGCGTTGTCATTGTATGGACATGCGCTATATTATTTAATCTCCGTGAAATAGTTGAGTTTGTCAATTTACAATGGAAAGTAGATCTTGAATAAAAGGCGATAATTTTGGGTATGTTAATAATAATATTAGGGTACATATTTGTTTATTTAAGTACAAATACTAATCGAGCCGAATAAAAATTAATCTCAAGATAAAGCTCCCTTTCTGTTTCTCTGTATAGGTCATAATATCTTCTTCTGTCTCTAACTTATTGTAACTTGTAGGTCATAGACACTTCACAGGAACTCGTCCAGAATCAATCCTCCATGAATACTAACAGATGCCATAGGTTTTGCTAATGAGTCAGATTATCAGTATTTCCTATAAAAAAATTTTGCTGAACGCGCGCTACTTCATTAAAACATAGCTTTAGGTTCTCTAGTACCTACAATCCAAAATCATTGAGAATTTTTCAATTAAATCATTAAATTCAAGTCGTATCTCTATAACGCTAGCCCGTAATAGGACAATGTGGTAACTGGTAACAACAATTTGATGACAAAAGAATAGTGTAAACACCGCTAGGGGTGGCATATGGGACATATGAGCTGGTTTATGGACATTTTATTATCTGTGGCGATGAGCGTTTAATGGTCTTTTTGGTTTAATTTATTTACAGTTATAGAATATAATATAATAATGTACATGTTATAGAAATAATGGCTATGAATACGCTACCTATTGCTTTAATTTATGTAAAACAATAATGAAACAATAATACTGTATAAATTATTTTAGAAGAACTTACTTTACGTAGAGTTTGGTTGAAAAATAATGTTCTTTAGATTGAGTTGTGAAAATATAACAGAAAAGCAAACAAACTTTTATATTTCTATGCACTTAATACCAATCCTTAGTTCCACTTATAATAATTTATAGATTATTTTAAACTGCATTTAAATTTTATATAAGTTTTTCCCGCCATATTGAAATCCGAATGCAAATGTCATCAGCTGTCATGTATAAAGGCGGGGTTTTATCAGCACAGATCTCAGCAAAATGAGTTATCTCCGAAGACTATAAATTAAGCAACAAATGAGCGTTTAACTAAATTAAGTCGAAATAAAAACATTTCAGTAGCGCTCCCCGCTGTGACCGGCGGATTTCGGAAAGAAATGGACCTTTTAAGATGTTTTTGTTTATTCTTTTTTTAAGGTGCTTTGGAGTTTGGATGAGGTTATAAAATAGTTTATTCACGGATATTTTAATATTGTATCTAATGTTAAAGACATATCATAACATTTATAAAAAGCGACGGTTCCTGATTACCTACTTATGAAAATGTTTTCTTACTATACTAAAACAATTAGATACCAGATACGTTATTTTAAATGATAATCTTAAATTAATAAGTCGTTCACACAAGTCGGTCATTATTTATAAAAATAGAAAAAAAATGTAAGTATAATATTCCGTCGTCCATCTTTGCTCAGGTAAGAGAGCAGGAGTTAAGAAAATATGTTGACTGTAGTAAATAAATGTTTTAATCTGCGACTTGCGAGTTTTATAACAAGAACTTTGAAATTTAATTATTATAATGTGTTTTATTATCTATTTGTATAACAAGAACCAATATTTTTTTTATTGTTTTGCATTAATAAAGAACGGCCTCGTTTGTAGTCGGTAAGTATTTTCTCTCCAGCTTTCTGATATTATAATGTAGCAAATTCTAAGCGTTGTTATCGCATAATAAAGACCCGCTTAGCTTTGAAAAAGCTAATGGCCACCCTGTAGGACGGAAAATCGTAAAAAAGTTGACTTATAACGGCCCCCGGGAGCCCTATCATCAACCCACACGAGACAATTGTCACAAAGATTCAGCAGGGGGTCACCATTCCTAAAAGTTACTCAAACATCCACACACACAGCACGCAAATTTAACGTTTATCACTTCGTGCAAAAGGCGTTTTTCCCTTACTTACATATTTTTTCAATGCAAAATCAGTCTAACAGTTGTGGTTTATTGTAAACTCTTTTAGCAATCATCACATCTTTGTTATGGTAATGTTGAACATAACTATTTGGTGGTCCGGTACTTAATAGTTTTTGCTTTTTATAACTCAATTAAGATCGGTGAAGATAGTTTTAAACAGCTGTTTTATTGGTTTTCGGCTTTATATTATGTTTAAAGTAGTCAATAGTTAAACTGCGTATTATAAAATGAAATCGTTTATAATAATTATTGTTCTTTGAACCAGTACTTGCACTATCTGATGACTATTATGTTTTATTGGTGATATGTATTTTGTGTCTTTTTATGATATCTAGCCCAGCATTCAGTGATTCGTTAATAAAGCAAAATATTCAAATAAGCTTTTTTTTTATTTATCTAGACAAAGTCATCAAAATACATTAAAATCAAATGCAGGTGAAATATCGAAATCAACATGGTATGTACACATCAAATAAAAATAAAACATCAAAACCGAGTCTCATTTCATTGAAGAGAACTGTTATCAAAAGGACATCGGCGCCTTTTAATTTTCTGCTCAATTTAACTGCATTGGATACGTTTGATTTTTTGCGGTCAAATTCTTGTGTTGAGATAAGTTTTTTAATTCTCTTAACAACCCTCACTGTCCCAAGTTGGTTTTTAAATGTGATTATTTATCAAAGCCAGTTAAACGCTTCAATTATTTTTTTACTCATTATTTCATGTCCTATCACTTTACTGTATTAAAACATAAAACACTTGAGTTCATGAAAATGTCTTTATACCTAATACTAATTTTTCATTTTTTTGTACTACTTTTGTGCTTGTAAAAACTACCTACATATTCTATGAACACACTTAGATTTGCTATAACGCGAAAATTTCTGTTCCACCACACCATAATGTATTTAAAAAATCTTTTCACATACTTAATATTTAATTTAACTACAGAGTTCTATAATAATTGTTCTTTTATTTTGATATGAAAAAGATAAGTACTTGAAATTCTTATAGATGTGTACCCTTTCGAAAATCCCTCATATAATCACAAACCTACAGAAGCGGAACACTCCGACATTTCTTATTAAAATTCTTTAGTCACAGATTATTCCTCTAACCCCAGATTTTATCAACTTACAAGTATGTGAGCCGTGAAACTCCCAAATACTCACTATTTTTATTTTTAACGAATATTTTGACTGTCATTAGTGATGGGATAGATTTAATCACAGGAAAAGTTGTTTCGGTCGCAATAGCAACTTCTTTTTAAGTGTAATCTTTAGATAGTAATTAATATGAAGTCGGTTTCAATTGAATGTAAACATAAAATAATTTAAGAAATTTGATGCAAAATACATGTCCTACTAAAACAATGGGATTTTAATTTTTTTGTGGTGAAAACTCTAATTATTTTCATAGAATAAACTTGCTTTCGTTCATTATACACTATTCAATTATTTTAAAATTATGGAACAAGCAGGCAACTGAATTTTTAATAATTTATGAGCCTGTCAAAGAAAAATAGCAATTATGCTTAAATGCATATTGGCATACATTTCATTACAAACCTAAGAAATATCGTTATTATCATTATATTAATGCTATTTAAATGTTAGATTCTTTATATAGTATAGTATAGTATGTAATAAGAAACAATAGATAATAAATAATTATTTTAAAGGGTTGCAAATCAAAATGATGAAGATATCTATTGTGGGATATCCACTTTAATGAGCTTGTTGATAAGGCTTGAAAGATCCGAAATATACAACATCCATATAAAAGATTGATTAGTTTGCGATTAGGGATAGATATTAAGTTAACGGATTCTATCAATCGAAAGAGTTCTTTTTTGAGGTATGAAGATCTTTTAAATTGACCTATTACCGTTTTGAAATGTGGCATTAAAAAAAATCATTACTGTCTTTTCTTTTCAAAAAATGCAACGTATCTTCTTTTTAATTGATGATTAATAATAAAAAGCTCTTTATTGTAAACAAATAAATTAAAGGTACT
>CAJQZN010022866.1:0-14119 GCA_907164685.1 Colias eurytheme | reverse complement strand
GCCGATTAAAGTCCTCTTGAAGCCATTCTAGTACCTAAAATATTTATATAAGATAATTAGAAATAGCAATAAAAATTAATTTACACGATAATTAGAACATATATCAGAATTAACACTCATATAATGTCACCAATAATCTATTATCAAACTAGCTAAGTGTGGAGAATAAATTTATTAATCTTCTATCTTCTAGTCTTTAATTTGTGTCTTAGGTCTTACTACTTAATGTTCTTACAATAATATCTATTAATTAATAATAATATTCCTTATTTCCAATGTTAAAGTAGTTTCAAATTGGGATGGAAATTCAATAGTGATTTATTGAAACTGAATATTATTTGTGCCTAAAACCTTCCCAAACTTAGATAGGTACTTTTGATTTCAAATATAATTCAGTCAAGATAACTGTTCGGAATAACCTTTGTAATACAATGAAAATGATACATTTTGTTTAATATTTTCAATATCCATAACATTGAATAGTTTTTATAAAATAAACTTGTTGGAATTTCTCCGAAATATCTCGCAAACATTGTTATGTGCTACAAGATAAAATGAAAAATCCTTAATATAAACATTAAATAAATGTAATAAGATTGTACAACAAATGAGAAAATACTTGAAGGACTTGTTTCATGCTTATTTATTAAGAAGAGAAAGTCAAGAAAGAAACTTTTAATTGGATTTATTCGTATACCTATTACAGAAAACCAATGTCATGTTTTAATAAATAAAGTAATTGGTAGGGATTTTTTTTTAATATTGTGAATTTAGAAAACATCAAAATCTGGTTAAAAGTTCTTAAAATTTGTCAAACTCTAAGAAATTTTAAAATAAAAGAAAAACTTACATCATCTGAATCGTGGTTATGTAGCACACACTGGTCTAAATAAGGACAATGGCCGCCCTCATACGTCTCCACATAATGCGCGTTAAAAGGCACCTCCCATAAACCTGAAAAAATAATAAATCATTTAATATCCAAAATAATTTAATAAATACATGCAATTTTAAACAAAAGATTAAAATTCATTGTGTACAAATGTCAACAATCATGACTCAAATTATGATAATTTTGTTTTCATAACGACAATTGATTACATAAACAAAATATATATTTATAAATAATAATTTTCTTATACCAGGGAATGATTTAGTCGGGCATGTTCCAGATTTGCATTCATGTGGAATCTTGTAGTCGAGGGTGTAAGGCCACACGGGGATGGGCGAAGGCGGCACTCCCACAGAACTGTCGTAGATATAGCCGAAGTCTTCTAATACCTGTACATATTTGGTGTTATTAGTTTAATGGTTGATTGGTTTAATTATTCACTTGTACAGATTTTATAAGTTATATAATAATTTGTTTGGAAACCTGATAATTGTTAGTGATTCCAAATGATTTACTACTTCCTACCTACCTATAGTAAAAAGCGCATGAAGACTTGAAAAGTGGGCTGATTAGGAAAAGCTCAGACAGCCGCACGTTTATTCAGTACATATTATTATATTTTAATCTAAGTATTATATCGTTTCATACATATTATGTATTTTTCTAGAAAGTTTCAATGCCTGTACCTAGCTTTTTTTAATAAAAATATATATTTTGTTATACGGTGTTTAATTTCCATAGCCATTCCTTCGCTTACTTTAGCACTAGATAGCGCTGTGAGAAACGTGAGATTATTATTAAAAGGGGTTTCAGCATCACGAAGAATACGTAAATATGATTTCCCTATCCCTTTACAATAAAAGCCATCGCAATAGTGGTTGTAAATTTAAAGAAGAGAATCGATTTTTACGCTTTGAGTATAAAAAAGTTTATATTTTTGAACAAATTGTAACTAGGTTGGTGATGTTCTATACGTTTTTTTACGTTTTTTTTTTTAATGCAAGAGCACAAAGTGATGGAAGGGAAATTTTCTACACTGATTTTAAATATTCAAATATTATTGATCATGATACTTATAAGATCGCTTTTTTTTAGAAGCTAAGATATTAAGCAATGGTTTGAAATTAAGACTGCAGTTAATGGCATACAAATTAAGTTATTTCCGTCTCCTACACTTAGTTATAAAAGATTTCGCAGTGCTCATATTATAATACGCTTACAAATACTATATACCTAACCTATACTAAGAACTGGATTGTCTCTGGAATTTTACATCTCTCTGGGTAATGTTACATCCCACTCACTTTTATTTACGATTTGCTTTGTATTCTCTTTATTTACCCCGTACATAAAAATTATAACAATCCATGTAGTTTCTAAATTCCAGGAAAATGGTACAAATGAATACGTAATTATTCAATTACTGACAATGGATGTTTTTGTGAAATGTTCAAATAGTTCCGGAGGCATTAGGCTATTGTTAATTTGTGTTCTAGCTAAGTGCTCATTTCATATAATATACAATTTCAAATTGGAAAATCATAAATAATTCTCAAATTATTATAATTAGAATAACATGCATAGATAATAAAGAAGCTTTAAAATTTCGATACAGTAAATATTGTTCATTTACTTTTTGACAGACAGATGCGTAAAATGAAACTGCTCAAATAGTCCCCAAAACAACGGAGATCCTAAAACCAAAACAAAATATTTGACACTCATTCTCACCCTCTACCATACAATAGAATCCCATCCATCATACATAGATATTCCCAGAATTCCAATAAGCAAAACTAGTGTCGTACCTTGAACTGCGTATTCCTGCCGGGCTTGAGGAAAGGCGCCCGCGTGCCAACGATCTCCGAGCGCGATATGTTCGCAAACTTGCGCAGAATTTCACGCATTCCGATCATTTCGCCCGCCCATTCTTCGTAGCCTTTGTCCTGCAGGCCCTGTTGTTGCGATATCGTACCTGTCGCTATCTGAAACGGTGCATTGGCTCAACCTTCTGGAATGTTCTCGAACCTCGTTCTTCATATGAATACCGACTTGCGAACGTGAACATTCGAATATCGTCATGTATTTCAAAAATAGATTATAAATAATATAAAAAAGTATATAGTCTAAAATTTTTAAATGAATGAGTATGGGAAATTTTAAATTTAAAGGTTTTTTGATTATCTATACATTACGTAGATACATTGGGAAATAATATCGATTCGAGTTTGTATCATTTTAAACATTTACATTCTGAGGAAAATTATTGATTTATTGTGTTTACTCATACTTTAAATGTGTTTGTTCCCTTAGAATTGTAGAGATCATTAACAAACGAATGCTGAATAAATTTTAATTTTGAACTTTTTAATTTTACTTACCTCATGACCATCATGAGCCAATTTTTGTACCATGACATAATTACTGAAACAAATAATTAAATTTATTATATGTAATTGGTTAAAGTTATCTAATAGAACGCGATTTATTATTAAGTATGTAATTCACATAATAATAAATCAGTATAACAAATAGTGTATTATGTAATATGCAAAAATTAAAAATGTTAAATAAAACATTACATTTCTTCAACATTTCTAAAGTTTTGATACGAAATGATACTTTAGAATTATACACAACGAAGTTCACTTGCATTTCTAGCATTCAGGCACTAGTTGGTTAATTAAAAGCAGTTGTTCTTATAAAGTAAGTGCTCTCAAAGCACGTAAGATCGCGACGCAAATAGAGTCGAGAAGGCCTAATCGGCTTCATTGCAGATAAACCAATTTAACGGCTCTTATGTGTCGTGTAATTGAACATCTCTTATTCGATTACGTAACGCGCTTCACACAAAGGATCGAAAGTACTTTTAGACAATACAATGGAATTATGCTAAGAGCTATTTTTAGACGCTCCTGCCTCCTACGGTAACGCTGCTGTAATATAAGCTTATTGACATGGAAACTTTCCACGTCGAGTCTTCGATGAGTAATAATGAAGAGTTAGTTTGCTAGTTTACTTCGCAATATTGTGTTTTATCATGTTCATTGGAAATATTGAAAGCATGATATATTTGTGAATAAATATTTACCAACCATTACAGCTAATATTATAAATTCATACAAATGTGATAAATACGAAAGTGACTCTGCCTATCTATGTCATACTTCCGAGGTCAAACTACTGGACAGATTGTGATGAAATTCAACATGGGATCATATAAATTGCATATCTACTATAAGATGGACAGAGAATATCTTACGTGTAACAAAATTACATGATGAAAATTATTGCTAAAATCAAAATAATAAAAATTGGTTTGTAAAAAGCAGACTATATGTATAATTAATAACGCTCGCGCTGGTCATGCAATGGTTTAAGTTACAAATAATAAGTTACGTAATTAACATACATTACGAAGTATAATATAGATTTGGAAGAACACTAACCTGTATTCGTGCGATAAGAAGAAAGTGCCTCGGATCGGGCAGCCGTTGGGATTGCGCAACTTTCCGTTGAAAACTTTCTTGTATAAGTCGTAATTATTCAAATTGACCGCACCGTCAAATGTTAACATTATCATTTGTGGCGTCTGGAAATAATGCATGCTTTATTATGGACCCGAAAATCGAAATAAAATAACAATCAAATCAAAAACTTTCTAAAAATGCTCTGTGCGCCCAGTTACTCTCGTAATATGTATAATATTTTGCATATTTACTTCCGGTTCTGACTTATGTTTTCATAACACGCATTTTGCGTGAATATGATAATTTAAACTATACTTTTACAATTTTAAATAGACTGATATTCTTAAAAGTTTGGGTCGAAAAGCAGTAAAGTTACAGTTCCAAAATTATAAATCCCAGAATCAAAACTGATTAACTCAAAATCCGTGCAGCATCTAATTGAAAATCCATTTGCAATATTAAAGCTATTCGTGTGCAATTCAGTTAATGTTGCATGCGAGTGGGAAGTTCTGACTTACATCCTCCGGTTCTAGACCGCCGGGAATGAGTGTACCGTCTTTGGAACAAAAACAATATGGCAACTGACATTCCGAAAGGTCGCATTTCGTTGCCAGGTCCGTTGGTGCCTCTGTTATTGGAGCTGGTGCTAGAAATAAAGAGCAAAAATATTTATGAAACACGAAACTGCGTACTGCTGTCATGTTTAAATACATGTAGGAATAGAGGAAGAATTGCAAATTAAAAGGATACTTTAAATGGGATAAACTGAACAGAATAGAATAGCGCGAAATTAATTCATCGCTTGAAGGTTGGTAAGTTTAGTTGTTACGCATGGTGTAATTGGTTATTAATTGTAATTGTATATGTATGGTCTGTAATGTCTGTCTGTCTGGAATGTATGGTCTGTAATGTCACTTCTGTAATGGTCATATAAAATTTATTTGCAGACTGCAGAGAAGTTTCTTACTTATTCAAAGAACTGGATACTTTGCTAGATTTTTATATTTAAAGAAGTCTGTGAAAGTCTCCTGGATAAAAACTTTCGAGAGGCTACTAGGCTTTCATTTTCAATAGGCAATATTGCTAGTTACATTTACCAAGTAATAATCGACTGCTTTGTATAACTGACTAACTGACCATGTTACCAATAATTGGCCAAAAATGTCCTAAGATATTCCCATATTTAATTTAATGTATTTCCAAATGATAATAATATAGTACCTTAACTTCTGAAGTAATATACCTATGGAGACTATTAGAAAGTTAGTTAGCACTATTTCGAAATAATAAACTTGTTACCGAGTGTAATAATAATAAGTTGTTTTAACTATGCTTGAAAAAGCTATTGAAAATGTTCCAAACACATTGATCGACATTCATTCGTTCATCGTATGATTAGATCCGAATGGCTTGGAAAATAACGCTAATATTTAATTCAAGAACACACGTCAGTTTGTACATATTATGTAGATGAATGTTTGATGTTGTATATACGAATAGTTAAACAAAGCTCGGAAGCGCTGTGTCGACGACATTGGCTGTATCTCGTGTTTGGTATTCGTGCCATCTCGGCAGTTTCACTTCCCTACTGCGGAACACAAGCGTGTGATGCATCTGATTCCCTATATTATCATACATGTTGGAATACCTGCCTGCTTGCTCAACCTCTGTTTGCTTTAGTAACACCTTATTAAACATGGAGTTTGGCGAGTGGTTAATTTAATATCAGCCTTGTTATTGAATGTATTATCATGCTTAATGAATGTCAAATAATATATAAGTTAAGATTATAAAATTATAATGAATTTGCTTTGTCTATAACTCGCTTATTAGACATATAAATAGTACGCAGAATTAAATACAAAAATATAACATTTAAGTAACTCACTCGTTGCAATAGGTCCACATCTTGCTTCAACCTTAAAAGTACAATATTTGCTGATGTCATCGAAGTAAAGTCCTGAGGGACATCTGTTTAAATATGGATATCCATCTACACACTGAAAAAAATACACAAAACAACTTTTTTAAAGATGAAAATATACCAATAGTCGTATCATTATTACAATTAGGGTTGTTGAGGAAGTGATTATGAGTAAGAGGAGGAGGAAGAGGAATTTTCTCACGCAAATTTAGGGGATGCGGATGAGGATGAGGATATTTTTTGAGGAAGAGGATGAGGATGAGGAAGCGGAAGAGGAAGTGGATGAGGACGAGGATGATAGAAAATTATAATCAAAATTAAAAACTAAACCCTTTAAAATTAAAAATTAAAACAAAAGACACGAAAACACTCTCCTGTCTGTACAATGTACATATTGATATTTTAACTACCTGAAATATGCCAATATTGCCCCGAAAAATACCTTCATACTTTGGCATATGGATAGCTTTACACTTAGTAATTAGTATTTGGTGTAAAATAGGTAATATGTCTGACAACACTGCCTATTGTGTGTTTCGCTTACTTAAATCAGCAACTAGCTGTAACTCATCGAATATCATGTGTGATTTCGCGGGCAAAAAATGGTGAAAATTCAAGTGATAGTTTGTGCATGATGGGCAAAACACAGGATATTTTTACTCATAATACGTTATTAAATAACTTTTGAAGAGTATTTTAATTGATGCTATTATTACCACTGAAGGTTGTTTTAAACAAAAGTTAAAAATTAAAATGGTGGGCAAAATTACCCAATACTGTAGCGATCTCTATTTGACAACGTTGCCCACCATCAAAAAAAGCTTAGGGTCTGCTACAGCAATATATGCACACGATCTAAGAAAAACATATGCTAAGACAAAATACTAACGTTTTCATAGAAAATTTTTGCGAAAATTGAAATTATTCAAAAAAAGTGGGCAATGTTGGCATATTTCATGGTATAGGCTTTGTAAATTTGCCGCCCGATCGGATGGGCCTGCATCGCGCTGCAGCGAGTGCGTTGCCGTAGATACGGCATCCTCATATTTCCTCTAAATTTTGAGGAAGCGATAGCGGAAGAGGAGTTTTTCTTTTAATTTTTGAGGATGCGGTAACGGTTGAGGAACCCAAAATATTGCGGAACTTCCGCATTATGAGGAAGCGGAAGAGGAATCCTCAACAACCCTAATTACAATATATTATGCATAACGAAACCGAAGAATAGAGTCTATGCTTTCATTGAATGCATGAGTCAGAACTCAATGAAAAAGATAAACATCTAAAGTTACGCGAAAAGGACTACCACTTGGCATTTAAAGGCTGTTCAGACATTATATAAAATTTATATAATTGCTTGTTATGCGTTGTGAATGGCCTTTGCGCGATCTTTAGCATATATTTGTTATTATCAATAGGAATCAAGTTTCTATACTGGCTGATAACCGGTCGCATTAGATTGAAATGTCAAATTAACGGGCTATTATTTTTCCTTAATCTTCTTGTATTATTGCTAATTCCTTCTACTATTGATAGTAAATATTAATGATTGTGTTTCCGCATTTTATAGGGTTGTCATTTTACAGTTTAACTTTATGTTGCTAAAATATTAGGTGGGACTTAGTAATAACTTGTATAAGTATATAAAGTAAGCTGCTATTTATATTTACCAGTAAAATAAATAAGTGCATCCACAGCGACAGCAAATAATTGTCCGTATTTAAGCAAAAAGGAACCACCCAGCAAAAACGCACTTCTGAGATATCAAAGGATTTACAAAAACATTTGCAGCTCTGTTAGATGAAGTAAAATTAAAATTTATTTTATTTAAATTCATTGATAAATTACTTATTTAAGTATGTGTATATAAATTTGCTCTGAATATTCTTAAACTTTCTAGATAATTAAGAAAATGTGCATGTGGTTCCTTTTAACATTTATCAATTGATAGGTTTTCTCTTATACAAAAAGGAACCACATCCCAGGGATTTAATGATATAAATGAAACTATGTATTTATAATGTCGTAATAAAAGCTTTAATTAATAAAATATATAAAATAATACTTATATAGGACGTTTATTCGACGTTATAATCAAATTGGATTTCGAAATCCACCGTGTCTAGTCCATCTATGTGGTCTTCTATTGCATCATCACTAATGAGACCGTTATAAAAACTGTGCATCTTGTGGAATGAGATGTAATATGGACTGAATATCGCTAGAAGGTGAAAAAAGCTTCTCCAGCGGCAGCGACGTATAAGGTTCTTCGTTATCTTCTGTAATAAATAGAAAAAAGCTTTAAATCAAAATAATAAAGCCGCGTGGCTTTTATACGTAGGTAGGTAGGTATATGGCGACAGCAAAATATTATTAGTTCTTATAAAGCCGAGTCCCTACTAGACGACTAAGTATGTTGTATGTACATGCGCCATGTACAAAAAACTGGCTAAGTGCGAGTCGGACTCGCGCAACGAAGAGTTCCGTACCATTATCTATAAAAACGCCAAAAAAATCACGGCTTATTGTATGGGAGCTTCTTAAATATTTATTAAGCTATTGCATAGCTTCTATCGCGGGTCTTGAGCGCGGGGACCGAATCGAGAAATTCCGTTACGAAAAAACCTCACGCTCTCCACTCCGACGGGCTCGGAGGTGTGGCTTGAAGGCATGCTATGCAATAGCTTTACCGTGGCAGTCCCCGAGTGCCACACGTCTTTTTTTATTCTGTTTTTTAGTATCTGTTGTTACTGCGGCATCAGAAATACATCATATGAAATTTCGACTATCTAACTGTCACGGTTCATGAGACAGAGGGATAGACAGACGGACAGCGGAGTCTTAGTAATAGGGTCTCGTAAACCCTTTGGGTACGGAACCCTAAAAATCATACGCAACAGTGGCAACCCTAGCAAAAAATTAAATAAACTTGTTAAAATTTTGAATTTCGCAGGCTAGGGCCTTGTTCCGGTCAAAACAGTAGCCGCGCGAGTTTTAAAATCAAACAAATAATTATATGCGCTGAATGATGTGGCTGAATGTACTGTACTGAATCTGAATCTAAACGTATTTTACCAAAATAGTAGGTAGGTACCTAGATCATCGACAGTTATTTTTAAAACAGGGTTAAGACTTTAGTAGTTTCATCTCACAATGACAGATGAATTGTAACAAAATGATCTCTTAATTCGACTCGCCGCGCCTTCGTGAACAACGACATTGTCGTTAAAATACGTAAATCCACAGAGGATTCCTCTTGTACTTACTTAATGAACTATCTTCTTAAAATCACACCACAATCGGGAATGAATCAAAAGTGGATAAAGCGTACCTGCATCTCAGATTCAATAAGTACTTAAATGCATTAAATAAAACTACTTACCCGTTGTATCTTCATTATTATCTTCGGTGTTCGTCTCCAATGCTTTTCTTACCAATTGCTTGCTTATTTATTTATTACTAAACATTTTCACATTTAATTTAAAAGGTAATTTACAAAAACAATAGAACTTACTTCGCGGAGGAAAAAAACACCGTCACGTATTCGAACTACTTCGCTGAATGTCACCTATATTGACAGATGTTCAACGTTTTACTTAAAAAATTGGAGTTTTGCACTTAAGTAATGAAATACGTTGTTTAAAGATGAGAAGCATTGTAACAAGTCAAGGCATTTGGTTCCATATAGCGATGATGGGTTTCAGAATGTTTTACAATATTTATTTATGCATAATAGAACCGAATGCTTGTGGTTTTATTTTGCAATAAAAAATTACAATTAAATTATGTATTTATTTTACGCATAACCATACCACAGAAACCTGGTTCCATTTTGTGTATTAAAAATAATTGTTATTAATAGAAATATGTGTAATGTATAATGGTACCAAGTAGGTGTGGATCTGTTTTGTATAAAATGACATGATAGTAATATCGTTTATTTGTTTGAACAAAGCAGTCCCGTGGTGCTGTGGTTCGGTTTTGCTTAATATGGTATTATTCGTTGTTGCTGGTGGTTCCTTTCTGCTTTTAGTATACCTTGTTTCCAACGTAAAAATCATGTGGTTCTTGTTTGTATAAGAATTTAGACCACTTTTGAATGAGTATTCTTCAATAAAAGTAAAAAACGAAATTTGTCGAGTGGTTCCATTTTGCATAAATACGGACAATTAAAAAAATATAGTTTCGAGCTTTAAAAAAAGCTCGATGTTACTTCCAAATTTAATTAATTTTATGATATTAATATAGTTATGATTCAATAAGTAGATCATTGAAGAAAATATACACCTTATCATTTATGGTAAGTAGGTACAAAAAAGCTCTTTTAAATTTAAAGAAATAGAAAAAAACACAGACCTTAATTAAGGTTGTCTCGAAAATAAAAGTCAAATTTAATGCTTACTTGATAAAACCTCCTACATGTCGCTGGGTCTGCAAAATTTCCATTACCCTGTGTGCCTTCTGGGCAGATGAATTCTTCGGCTTCTTTATCTTTTTGGCATTGTACTGCAAACATTATAATAAGGGGTGTTATGAATATAAGCCAGGATTCTAAATAATAGAGCAAAGAATATTATTTAATTTTTAATGGTTCAAAGACGACGCATTATCTAAACTTATCTTTTATTATTAAAAAGATGTACATATAGTATCTATACATATAGTATCATTTAGTTCAAAATCTACTACTTAAGTAGATTTTGAACTAAATGATTGATTAAACTAGGTATACATATAATGATTGATGTCCAACATGCCCAATGGAAAACTCCGTTTGCAAGTTTTCTTAAAAAATATTAATCAAATTATGATCATTAGTCCGATATTTTATAACTATTATTTTTGACGCTATTTTACCAGCTTCCCGCGCTTTGTAGAAAATTCGCATGGAAAGAGATGATTTTTTTTTTATTAAATAAACACACACACACTTAAGACAATTTAACTGTATCTTATAGTAAAATTTAATGTGATTCGGACAGACTCTAAAAACATTAATAATATGCTTTACATAATATTAATTGTAGGTACCTAAATGTAAAAATGTTGGATTTTTATTGCGACCTTGATTTAATTAAATTTTAACAAAAATAGGTTGACATTTGAAAAAGTCACGTGTATGAATAATCATATCGTGTATCATTAATTGATTTATAACATTTTTAGTCTTCCGATAGATATCGATGAATGTTTATATTATGTAAAATAATAACACTGCACGCAACCATATTGTTAGCTGTTACTCACCTATTGCCATTACAATACTTTACATAACTCTACAGTTCTGCGGCTAACCAAATTAAATAATTTTGTAACTTCCTGTTGAATTTCTATATTGTACCTATTATAAAATTTTAATATTTTTTATTTAATATTATTTCGATTCAAGTCGAAAATAACTAATTTATTTGTCGAACATTAAATTTATTTATGTATCTACCAATATGCATTAGACTTGAGACTATTAATTATTTTAAGCATGGATGAAAATTTACTTAAAACTGTTCTAAAATATTTTAAAATCAACATCGATATTATGCAATAAAAATGTAAGTATAAAAAAAAAGCTTCTAGCTTCATTTTTTATTTTCTCTACTTCTGAAACGTTAAACGAGTTATCCATATTATATTTTCATTATAAGCATTTATAATTATGTACCTATATTCAATTTATCACTATTTAAAGAAGTTAATTATTATCAACCGCGAAGCTACGCTAGATTCTCCATACGAATAATTTAAATGGGCATTGGACAGTTTACCCACGTCTGTCTGGTTTTAACATCAGAAAAATTTGTATTCCAAGCTTGTCGTACATAATTTAAACAGGAATGTTTGATCGTCTATTTGCTGCCGAATAAACTTATACATTAATTAATGTGAGAACCTAAATATAATATCCAGAAAATATCAATTTCAACAAATAATATTCCAATAAATCATTTCTTTATAAATACTATTATAATGAAGCATAAATAGGACGTATTACTTAGTGATCTAAGGACGTATCAGAACAACGGAAGGTGTCCCATTAAATCGAAGGTAACGCAATGAAATTTATTAACCATTCTGAGATGATCAATATTCGATATTAACTTTGCATAATATAATCATTTATTATAAATTAACGTAGTAAGGAATTTAAATTTATCTACAAAAATTTTAATGCACTTATGATAAATCTACTAAACTTATAATCGTAAGTAATAATATAATTGTTTTAGACAAGTGAAAATCCGATATCTATAGGTTCCTATACAATATTATTATGTATCTCATATTAATTATATCACACATGTTTTTATAGCAATAATAACCAACATATTAATAAATTGGCAATACCTCTCTTAGTTTTTATATAACACCTGGCTAATATATATATTGTATTCATGTTTCGATTACCAGATTCTACTGAAAAAGAATGAATGTCAACATTTCATCGATTGTTAATAATTTGGCTTGAAGGCCTTATCAAAATAGTCTTTGTCCATTTTAAATTCGCTACACACAATTAAGCAGGTGCAGCAATGCAGTCACGTGGGTCACTAAAGATTTAAATATGTGAGCAAGCACCTCGTTCAATAAACCTGTCAAGATATTTGTCCACACCAATATTTATTCTATTATTATAATATTTTCCTCCGATATAGCTCTTTTGTTTGTATTTGGACCTATCTACGAAATATATTAACGGAGGTACAACGAAAAGCTTATCATTCTTAGATATTCAAGGCTGTAAGGGTCAAGAAAATAAGTTTATGAAGGTTGCTCGCATACAATAGCCTTTTTATTGCTTTTGTCCATCAATGGAAAATAGCAAATAATATCCATAGTGCGTATGTGGTTTTAAGCAGGTATGTTATGTCAATATCCTCGTTCGTATATAACCGGTCACGTCTCAATGTCAAGTGAAAGAAAGGACGTGCCTGATGTAATTAGGTAAGAGAAGTAGGTATTGAAGGGGTCGTTAATATATCTGTTAGTACACTTTCTAAACCAATTAAACGAGGAGCAGTGAACAACGCTATTAGCAATCTATAATAGAATGCTCAGATTGAATAACACCTTCCGATGAATGGAGGCGTCAGCTTTTGCGAGGCGAAATTTGCACAAGTCTCATGGGCGCTAATGATACGTTTACGAATGTAACTTTTGAATAGCTTTCACCGCACATTCGCCGGTTGCGTTATGAACTGATAGTTCGTTGCCGTTGAAAAGAAATACACAAATGCTACCTACATTGAAACACTTGCACAATAATTACGCATAAACGAGCTCGATGAATGAGCGCCGGTGATACACACTTACTACAAACTTTCCGTTGGATCTTAATTAGGGTAAAAAATCACGTGAAAATGAACTAACCATTCACAAATATGGCACATAATAGAAAAAATCGCGCGTACGCGGTCATGGTCCGAACAACGTTCACTCCGTACCGCGACATAGCACCTTTCACTACCGCGCGGACACTGTTGAGTGCTGAACCCAAGAGCTAAGCGCCACAAGTCAACCACCACCACGGTCCGTCTACCCGCCTGTCTGCACTGGCTTTCACCTCCTAAACTCTGATGCCACTGACATACGCACCCGACGTGTAATGTTCACATTTACGAGACACGACACGCGACTTGCAAATTAAACGGACATAAACGCGGGTAGTTATCGTTAGAGAGACCAACTGCTATAAGATAACCTTCCTTATATTATATTATTATATGAATGATAATTACATTTTAGCTGATACTTAATATTAATAGGAATGAAATAAGACACGTTTCGATACACAATATATACATCTATATATGTATATATTTACCTATGTATCTGTGCTAT
>CAJQZN010022856.1:0-13212 GCA_907164685.1 Colias eurytheme | reverse complement strand
ACTGCGAACTATCCTCTGTTTCAATTGTTATTCGTAGGTATAAACTGTCCATAATTAAATTTAACTCTTTATGACATACACAACAAATTTACTATTTCTGTAGTTTTCTAAGTAGATAATTGCTTAAGAAAAAAAAAGACGTGTGGCACTCAGGGACTGCTGCGGTAAAGCTATTGCATAGCATGCCCTCAAACCACACCTCCGGGCTCCGTGCCCGTCGGAGTGGAGAGCGTGAGGTTATTTTCGTTAAGGAATTTCTGGATTCGGTCCCCGCGCTCAAAGCCCGCGATATGCAATAGCTTAAAAATATCTTACATTATTTTTCTGGCCATAGATACACTGGGTTCCGCCAAAGGCTGGGCCGCCGGTATCCTCTTCTCTGAAGCGCTATACAATCAGTTCTCGCACTTCAAGAACAGAAAGGATACATTTTCGCTGGGCGTGTGCAATGGATGCCAATTGATGGCTCTATTGGGCTGGATCGATCCGGAACAAAACAACACGGCCGTGCGAAAGACACAAATATTCCTTGACCATAATTTATCTGAGAGGTAATTTGCGATTTTAAATTTCATGTCTTTTATGATCGATGATATTACTAGTATAGTATTATATTATCTGTGATATAACACTTAAAATAATTTTAAGGTGTAATAAGTTTTATTTTCAATTATGAAGTAAAAAATATGTAATGTAATAGAATTAGAAATACATCTTCAAGTCAATTCTATGTTACAATTATGCAGTGCAGAACTAATTTCTGGCTAAACAAACAGGCAGTTCTGCTGTTTTTATTTGTATGCTGATTTCCGTATTTCTCCTATAATACCTATAACAAATAACAATCTTTGGTTAAAATGAAAGATTAATATCTAAAATTGTTTAATGAAATAATTTTCCATAGATTCGAATGTCGCTGGAGTGCAGTGAAAATTACCGAGGACACCAAGCAAGATGTTTGGTTCAAAGGAATGGGCGGCAGTGTGCTTGGCGTATGGGTAGCGCACGGTGAAGGGAGATTTACACTTTCTAACTCTGTGTTGGACCAATTGCATAAGAATAGACAAGTCGCTATGCAATATGTGGACGATGAAGGAACACCTACGGAAGTCTACCCAATGAATCCTAATGGCAGTCCAAGTATGTTATAAATGCTAAATAAAAGTTAATGTAGCGATATGTTATAGTAGTGCTGAGTGCAAATGCAAATATCTTCAATTACTCTCTCTCTCTCCTTAAATTGAATTTAAGTAATACTATTATTCTATATAGAAATTTGTACAAAACTATAATATGATGTAATGTAACATTCTTGTAGTGAAAGGATTTTTAAAACTAAAGTAGTTTATCCATTACAAAAAATAAAAAAAAAGACGTGTGGCACTCGGGGATTGCCGCGGTAAAGCTATTGCATAGCATGCCTTCAAGCCACACCTCCGTGCCCGTCGGAGTGGGGAGCGTGAGGTTATTTTCGTTACGGAATTTCTGGATTCGGTCCCCGCGCTCAAGGCCCGCGATAGAAGCTATGCAATAGTTTAAAATCCTGTCACACATACAATTTAAATTTATATTTTTTTCTAGTTGGAATAGCCGGAGTGAAATCACCCGATGGTCGGCACGTGGCGATGATGCCTCATCCCGAACGCTGTGTATTACGTTGGCAATGCCCAGCGCCACAAGCAAGAGGTGCCACCACCTCAAACCCGGCTAATAATGCTTCACCGTGGCTACGTCTCTTCCAAAACGCATACACTTGGGCCGCTACACAAAACTAGACTTCAGAAGTATAAATAGCATACTTTATAACCACAAGCTAGAGGTGCTATCTCAAACCTGGCTAGCAATGCTTCACCATGGCTACGTCTCTTTCAAAACGCATACACTTGGGCCGTTACACAAAATTAGACTTCAGAAGTATAAATAGCATAAGTGTCACTTTTATATGTTTTTTATGTAATGTTATGTTTTATATATTACTTATAAGTTTTATGTGATTAGCATGGAAATAGTTATTTGATTGAATATAAAGCTTGTATTCAAAGTTAAATCATGTGGGTAAGAAATGTTTTTACTGGATGTTAATTTTTATTTCAGTTTTATTGAAAAGAAAACTTGAAGAGGCTTGGCTGTATTGTTATGTACCTATAGAACAAGGTGCTAGAGTTTTTTTGCTCTTCTTGTTATTTCACTAATGATTGAGAAATTTTAAGATTCATGGAATTCCTCGAATATTTGAGTGTGATACTGATTATATAATTATCACTTCATATAAAGAATTTGTGCAATCAAATGAGGCATTTGTTTGGAATATTTTACATTCCATTTATATCATGAGTTGTATTGCTGTTGTTTTTATAAAAAGAAAAAGCTGTTATAAAAAATAAAGAATATATTATGAAAATGTTCCATTCCAACATTCCTTTTTATTATTAAGTTTTTATTATACATTTTTTATGTTTAAGCACAATACATTTTTTTTTTATTGTAACATGTTATTATTGTCTCAATAAATGACTTAAATGTTCATAACCATTATTTCCTGTAATGTTTTACTCAAGTCCTTTCTCCTTGCTTTTTCCAAAGCATTACAGAGCGCATAAAATCCTCTTTGTGGATCTGCTTTATGTTCATATATTTTAAGTAATTCTATGGCTTTTTCAGCCAATGTATTATTTCGAGTATCAATTTCATCAATTCTTTTTTCTTGTATTTTCAAGTTTCTGGCAAGATCTCTCCAGTATGTTCCGATTTCTTCAACTATTGTTTCATTTATTCTTGCTTTTTTCCTGGCACTTATGTTTCCATATGGATGACCTTTTGGTATATTGTCTATGGATTCTGATTTTGATACATTATGGTTAGTAGTTGCTGAAAAATATAAAGAAGTTTAGATATTATTATGTAATGAACTACTTTTGTTGATTATAGAAATCATATATTAGTTAAATCAGTACCTACTGAAACTTATGGACAAAATTACAAGTATTTTCTTTTCTTTGTTCTACATAGAGAATAAGAAAATGTTTGTTTTAATATTGTGTTTATGTTGTCTTAGTAATATTTTTGACTAAGAATAAGGAAGAATCACCTATAAAGAGTGAATATTATTACAATTATAAATCTATACACATATTTATAGAAAATTAGAAAACAGTAGTAAATAATATAAACAAACTCACCATAGTAATTCATATACGTCCTAGGAACATGAGATAATTCATATTCACTAATACTTTTTAGCAAATCATTGCTTTGAATCAACCAAGCTATTTCTTTTAATGGTGAAATATTATCTTCTGATAAAACTTCTCTTATTTCTAAAATTCTGAGTAATTGCCCAATTGTGTTTATTTGTTCAAATCTTCTACTAGAATCGATATCGTCTTTGTAAAGGTTTTTTATCTGGTTGAGTATTCGATCGTGTTTCTCGCAGGTTCCCACATTGTATACAACTTGTTGTTTTAATTTACTGTACTCGGATAAAGTCATTGTACAACACATGAAAAAGTGAATTGTATTGTATTAACTATTTTTAAACATTTTATTAATTTGTCTAGTCAGTAGACAGAAATCCCGGAACAAAAACAAACATTTTTTGGTAAACACTAAACAAGGGTAAATATGGTGTTGCCAGATACAGAAATTGAAAAACACTTAACTTCTTTTTTTGTATATTTCATAGTAATTTGCAAGGTAATTTGGGATGTTAGAGGTGGAAATTGGGAATGTTTTTTTTAGGTAATTTCAATTTTTTTTTCTCAAAAATTAATCTCAGATATAATATGTATATTTTCGACCAAGTTATGATAGCGTAACTGATTTTGACGTGATAACGTTTTTAAAATCGATTTAGTCGGGTGACATGTTCAGAAACTTGTGTCACACCAAAACCTCACGAGCGCGATCGCAGGTATAACGAGAGAGAGACGGACCGATCTCCCGTCTCATCTCGAGCGCTGCTACCAATAAGACGTTATCACGTAAACATCTCGATCGTAAACCTACTTTACAAACAACCAATTTTTTAATATATAGGTAGTTTGAATTGATGGAATGAGATATGAAAATTTAATGTTAATAGTTAATAGGGAAACAACATCCCCATCAAATCTGGTGTAACGAAGTATTGCATTGAAATACCTAATAAATGCGTCGAATCTTTACAAACTTCACATACCAGCATTAAGGGTGTTAAATAACAGATATAACCTATATTCTAAGAGAAATGCTGCGATTATTGTTCCCTAACTTTTCGATACTTTTGTGTAAAATAAATAAATATGAAGCGGTATCTATAACCGTTTTCATATTAAATAACTCAATTTTGGTTTAAATGGAAGATTACTAGCAACATTATTTTAGGCAGCTTTGACAGATCACAGAGCTCAGAGCTGTGTCTGCGGGACTCCTTTCGTGGCAAATACTCTTGTTCCAAGGAATATGCATGACTTTTTTTATTGACGTGATAACGTTTTTAAAATCGTTTTAGTCGGGTGACATGTTCAGAAACTTGTGTCACACGAAAACCTCACGAGCGCGATCGATCGATCGTATCGTCCTTGCAGAAAAATGTGGACCATTTTTAGTCTGATCGTGCGGGGTGAGGTAATTGTTTAATTTTGGCGGGAGGCGGAGAGTGTCCGTTCTGTAGCGTTTAGCTAGTATTATGCTCAGAGGAATAAACCTAATTGCTCTGAGGTATTATGCTCAGAGGAATAAATATTGCTCTGAGGTATTATGTATTCTGTGAAATGACATATTCTATGGTACCACGTGGTACCTTATGCATTATGACGTCATAGTTCATGCGTTTCATGGAACTATATATACTACGTATGGAACCCACACTCCCTAAGAAAAAGTAAAGTCAAAAAATTTGACCTTGAATCTTATCGTTTCCCCTCCGTCTCTTTCTAGTTACGGTGAGTCATAATATATATAGTATGTCTATATTTCCGTGGGGTGAGTATAAATGTAAAAAATTTCAGGATATTATGGAAAAAAATAACGGATACATCAATTTTATTCGTATTAAAATTTTACTATAATACTAGATTTTGTCCGCGACTTCGTCCTCGTTGAAGTCATAAAACATAAAATCCCATTTATCCCGTGGGGATTTCGGAATAGCCTTTCTAAGTGCACCTTTAGGATACTCTAGATATACAGAGTGTGCCAAATTTCATGTCTTTAGGTCCAGTGATTTTAGGCTGTGCGTTGTCTGTCAGTCACTAAGTAACGGGAGAGTTTTATATTTATTGATTGATTGATGGTTGATGATTTACGGCGGAAATAAATTACGTAATTGCATTTATTATTCTAATATAGTTACTGTAGAATTTTTGCAAATAGATAAGAAATAGATGTTCAAGTATTTAACATTGGAAAATTGTAATGTTCCTTTCAGCGTTTTTTCATGTTTGCGTCTTCCGTCTTGCATCTTCAGAACACAGGACTGCTATAAATTATGACAACATTTTGCTGTATAATTTGGCGTTACGTCCAGTCATTTGAGGAATTAATGAAGTAAAATATCAATGTGTTTTTATAATATTTATTTATCATTACAATGCCAACTGCCTTTACAAATTTGCAAATTATAAGATAATAACAATAAAAAGTAAATGGTACATGTTCGGTATCAGACCATCAATCTACTATAATTTTATGTAGTAGTAATTTTATACATCAACCTAGATTAAGTGTAGACAGACAATCTAGCCCTAAGCTAGATTTAAACTAGTATATAAGACAACAGCTAAGCAGTCTTTTTCCATTGTGCATCAAAATATTCAAGGCTTGGCTAGCAAATTGTTAGAAATAGAATTGTTTCTGAATGATAACAATATTAAAATATTTTGTGTAACAGAACATTGGCTTAAACAATGTCAGTCGTTAGTAAATATTGAAAATTACAAATTAAAAAGTATATACTTTAGGACACAGGCTATTCACGGAGGTTCTGTTATTTTTGTACATGATAGTGTAAAATGTAAAGAACGAACTGACATTGTTAGTCTTTCTGTAGAACGGACCATTGAACTGTCCTGTGTGGAGCTGGAGCGTTATATTATTGTTTGCGTTTATAGACCCCCTTCCAGTGACTATAATATGTTTGAGACAGTCATGGAAGAAATATTAAAGCGTCTAGGCAGGAGTAAAAAAAAGGTTATAGTATGTGGTGATTTTAATATTGATTTACTCTTACAAACACAAACGGCTACACGAATTGTTAATTTATTTCAGTCATTTAATCTATATAAACTTTTTAACGAACCCACACGAATAACAACTACTTCTGCAACCTGTATTGATAATATATACTGTGACTGCATCTGTTTAGAGAAAAATATTCTCAATACATTGACTTCGGATCACTGTGGCCAGAAAGTAGTTTTTGAATGGGATTGCATACCTACATTTAAAAGGATTAATGTTAGGCCTATAACTAAAAAAGGCATTAATAAGTTTAGGAATAATATTAATAAAAACCTGCCCGTACTAAATGATCAATCCTTTCCTAATAGTCCTTGTGAAATGTTTAATAGTCTTTTTAATTTAGTACATAATGAATTTGAAAAAATATTTAAAGTTAAATCTTTAAATATTACCAAGGATTTACCATTTAGTAAATGGGCGACAGCTAGTATACATAGGTGCAGGAACATTCTTTATGAATTATATGGTATGAAGCAATATAATAAAGACCCATCTTTTCTTAGTTATGTTAGAAATTACTCAAATTTTTTTAAAAAAGTTTGTTTTACTGCAAAGCGATTATATATCAAAGAAAAAATACGCGACTCTGATAATAAAGTTAAAACAGTTTGGTCAATTATTAATGGTGAAATGGGTAAAAGCAAATCAAGTAATACCATAAAACTTGTAAATAATGACAGGGTTATTGACAAAAGTGCTGATGTTGCTCTTGCTTTTGAAGAATTCTTCAGTAGTGTCCCTGCTACTATTACTAATAGTTTAAATTCGTCTTCAGCACTTGCAGAAACCTTTTTGAGGGACCATGTTGCGGGGTGTAGTACATTATTTGAATTACGACACGTAACTGCTAGTGATATTGTTACTGCCTTTAAGACGCTTAATCTAAAAAATACTTGTGATCTTTGGGGAATGTCCGTAAATCTAGTTAATAATATAATAGAAAATATTGCGAAAAATTTAGCTTTCATATTTAATAAGTGTTGTGACTATGGTACATTTCCTAATTTACTAAAGCTTAGTAAAGTTATACCTCTATTTAAGAAGGGCGATCAAGAAGACTGTAACAATTATAGACCTATCTCTATTTTACCAACATTAAGTAAGGTATTCGAGAAGTTAATTTTAAACCAATTGAGTAGTCATTTTGCATCTAATAATTTACTGCACACCAAACAGTTTGGTTTCACAAAGGGGCGCTCAACCACAGATGCTGGAGTTGCACTTCTAACACATATATATAAAGCATGGGAAAACTCAAAAAATGCTCTGGGGATTTTTTGTGACCTCTCCAAGGCATTTGACTGCGTTGAACATTGTACTTTGTTACGTAAACTTAATCACTATGGAATTAAAGGAAAAGCCCAGAACCTCATAGCGTCATACCTGCATGATAGGATACAGACTGTAGTTGTTAATGGAGAACGTTCTAGCGGTGCGTCAATTAACATTGGTGTTCCACAGGGGTCAATTTTAGGTCCCTTCTTGTTCTTGGTATATATCAATGATCTTCCCTTTTATTTGCAGGATAGGTGTGAAATAGTTCTGTTTGCAGATGATACCTCATTAATTTTTAATGTGGATAGGCATAACCCAAATGTTGACGAAGTGAACAGTGCTCTTTTACACATATCTAAATGGTTTACTGCCAATAATTTATTATTAAATGCCAAAAAAACCACTTGTGTTGAATTTTTACTTCCTAATGTAAAAAAGTTGAACAGAGATATTACCTTGAACGGGGAGGTATTGCATCCTACTGAGTCTACTGTATTTCTAGGGTTAACATTGGACGAGAAACTACAGTGGGGAGCCCATGTCAACACCGCTGCAGGTAAGCTCAGTTCAGCTGCATATGCAGTCCGAAAAATAAGGCATCTCACCGATGAAGATACAGCTAGATTGGTTTATTTCAGCTACTTTCATAGCATTATGTCCTATGGAATTCTACTGTGGGGCAAGGCTGCAGATATAGAATCTATATTTATATTACAGAAGAGAGCCATTCGCTCTATATATAATTTACGTGCTCGGGACTCACTAAGAGATCATTTTAAGAATACTGGTATCCTTACTGTACCATCACAGTATATATTTAATAATATTTTGCATGTACACAAAAGCTCCGACATACACACAAGAGTAGGAGATAGACACGATTATGGCACAAGGAACAGGAATAGAATTGAAATGCCATTTTTCCGATTAGCTAAAGTTAAAAATTCATTTATGGGTCAAGGTATACGCTTATATAATAAAATTCCTCACAATATTAAAGAGTTTAGTAGTTCTAAATTTAAAACTTATATAAAAAATGTACTAGTTCAGAGAGCGTACTACAGTATTCAGGAATATATGGACGATAAAGACCCATGGAGGGTTGTCGCGTAAAAACCACAGGACAGTTCTTTGGCATATTATGATATATTATTATGTAGTTAGATATAAGTTACATATTATGTAATATTGACATGATTTAAAAGAGCAACTATGGAGTTTCTTGCCGATTCTTCTCCATAGATACTGCTTTCCGAATCGGTGGTAAATGTTTAAAATACTTATGTAATGACGATTCGAAAGTGCTACTAAATAGTAGTCTAATTGAATAAATGAATGTTTGAGTTTGAGTTTGAGTTTGAGTTTAACGAAATCGGTTCACTGAAAATATTTTTATCATTCCATACCCTTAAGTATTTAAATAGTTTTAAGAGTACTTGAAATATGAGATCGTGGTCTAGCGCTTCCCTATCATACAATAAAAAACAAAATATAATATATTCAGGGTGTAATCGTTAAGTGTGCACAGGTGATTATTCCGTAACTATTGCAGGTATCAAAAAACTTTAAACTGATATCGATATGATACTGATATGATACTTTACCTAATGAGTAAAATAACAATAATAACTTTTTTTAAATATAACAAGAAATATCTAAAAATGTAACTTTAAACCCTCCCATACATTTTATTTCCCGTAACGTATATATTACGTTCCCACTGCTGGGACATGGCCTCCTATGAGGTTACAGCCACATCCACCACACTGGCCAAGTGCGGGTTTAAAATGAATGTTGCATATCTTCACTTTTTCAAAACAGGATATTTTTAATTCTACTATATTTAGCCATGTATTACGTTCCGCTAGATTGGACGGAAACCTGTAAAGAGAAAAGAAGATTATTTGCAAAATATAAAAAAAAAAATGTCATTTAGATACAGATAACACAAAATTTGTGCTGTTGTCTTGTGCTTCTATTTCAGTAGGTACCATATATGTATGTACTTTGAGTTTTTGATTTTACAATATATCATTATATAAAAGTAGTAAACAACGTTTTTATACCATTAACTTTCACGCCAATTGAACTAACTCAAGTGGAGAAAGACTTCTCCTCATATAAAATACCATACCGAAATATATGTACACAATTATATAAAGTATGGACACCCTAGTCTAATATTTATTACAATCATGAAACATTTAATAATAAGCAAATAACGATGTTAAATGGAAAAAACCTAATCAAAATTAACATTATAATCACAACTTCGATCTATTATTCCAGATTTAACAACAATTAAAGTAGAAATATTACTAAACTACAATTTTACATGAAGCGTAGTTTATGCATGGTTTTTTGTACTTACGAATGAAATATAATATCACATCCTGGATGCCATTCACTTTTGCAACCGCGCACAATATATTTACAACCATTTCTATTAATTTTGGCTCAGAATAATTCCAAAATACAAGAACAAACTCACGAAATGAACATAAACATCCGCCATTTTGCAGTAAACATTATTTGACACCTAGAATTGGGGCTGCCGCGCAACGATTTTCATAACATAATTCAAAATATGGGAAAAAAATTATGAGCGTGTTCGATAAGCAGTCCATTTTAAAAGTTGTAAACCTTTGTTATTTCAATGGAAAAGCAAACCTGCATGAATCTCGTTTAAATTTCATTTTTTTAGCGGATTTTATTAATGATTTATGTCATATAGACTATTATTACTGACAGTCGATTGTTTAATGCACGTCAATAGGGGAAAAATTTACAATCACGCTGGCTACCCTATGGGGTAAACAGGGGTTACTTGCGGTCATTCTATCAGTTTTTTATTTATTCGGAGTTTGGGTTCCAATATGACTATAGTTCCATGATGCGTTTGCTCCTTGGTTTGCTCTGACCAATGGTGTCGCGTTTTATATATTTGAAATTTCCCAGACTTTGTTAAGACTTTTTAGAAATTAATTTCTCAATGAATTTTAAATTATATTAAAAATATTTAAGTACAGGAGCTTCATTATGAAGTAATAAAGATTATTAAAAAAATATTTGAGACTAATTCGAGTATCATGCATATTCCCTATTTCACCACGCGCCAAAACTCCAAAAGAGTAACTTTTTCGCGTACTTAAATAAAAAATTATTAAAGAGTGTTCTTATATAATCATATTCCGAATTATACGGATTTCAAACTAAAAACACCAAAAACTGGAAAACATTCGTAACTATGATCGAATTGGCTTTTGAGTTTGAAACATTCAAAAATTAGTTACACTAGGAAGGTTTTAATCATAGGGTAAGTCGTAATCAAAAGTTAGTCTAATAACTGCTGGTACTAAGTAACTATATATAATCACAGACTAATAATAATATACTACGTACATACAAATATAATCTACACAAACGGATAAGATTAAATTTCGACTGGTGCACGCAACGGTTCGGTTACCGCACAAAAGGTTACCTAATTGCATTAATTGAAACTTGATGTCACTGCTTTGTTATGCACTTCTACCGCCTTCTACTCATGTTTGAATACATTTTCAGCTATTTTCAAAAAATGAAAAATTTATAGCCCAGCTCATTTTTTAGGAAGTTAGTAGTTTACTATGTACATTTTATTATTTATTTTATAATAATAGCTATAAAGCGTGTGGCCAATCCAGGCCCACTTACGGCGTTTAATCTAATGGGTGATCTGTGGGGTGATCGGTGTCTCATCGCAGCATTTCCAAAGGTCGTCGATAGTTCTGTCGGAATAGTCGGAGATAGTTTCTGGCTAGTAAATTCCAATGATTCGGATTGAAAATGTAAATAAATATTGTGTTCTCGAATATCCTTTTTTTAAACAAATGGTATATAATGTCCGTATATGTACGTCCATAATTACTCTTCCCATTAATTCTACTTATCACAAAATAATATGCCACGTACCTTTTCTGTGATATTTGAAATCACAGCAATTTTTCACGCAATAATAATCGAAAGTTAAAACACATACGATAAGAGGTCATTTGTAACAAACAATAATCATGCAATACAAACAGAACTGTGTATTTACTTATTGCTTTATCTAATTATCTATTTTAATTTTGTGTTGTCTTATTAAGCTTTGACCTTATTATCAGTATATTGTATAGCTTTCATGTGAACGGACAATATTATGAATAAATCTTTTTAAAAATGAATCGATTACTAAAACCTGTGAAAATTTATAATCAATTACACAAAAATTTGGAAATTAAATATGGAAGTGCGTGTTTCCGTTGTTTGACGAATATAAGTTCAAAAAATGATCGTTTGTTCCCTGAGAGAATTGATTTCCCCAGTCGTCACATCGGCCCTAGGGATCAAGATGTAGTTACTATGTTAGATCTTTTAGGATATAAGGTAAAATTACTTTCTAAATTAGTTATACAAATGATACAATCCTTGTTTTACGTAACCTTAGTTAAACATTTTAAAACATGTGTCTTTCTCGTGCCATTTATTTGAATGCGTAATGGGGACAAGACAAGTTAATGGATGCGCAAGTGGATAAGTGAAGAATCTGATCTACTGATTTTTTAATTTGTGAGGGGTGCATTATTTTTATATATCTACCTATGGATTTTATAAAAATTGAATATGCATAAAATATAAAAATTTTCTCTTCCTAATTGTCAAAAAGAAAAAAATATATATTGAAAAATAATCCATTGTTTTTGATGAAATCAGGCGCGGTCACAACATGCAATTTTGCAAGACGTTCACTAAAAACAATAATGTAACATGTTGACTGTTGAGTCGGTAGGTAATAATTATTAATTTTTTTTTATTATTAATTATCACTTTTCGGCTTCATTTTATTTTATTTTACTCTTTCATTTATTGTACTTGTATTGTAGGTATTGTTTCATGTTGTGTTGCTGTAATTTTAATTAAGTATTGTATTTCTGTGTCAATTGTGTTTGTTATTATTGTGGAGTCAAATAAATGATCTTTCTTTCTTTCTTTCTTTCTAATTTATTGCACAATACACAATTATATTATGGCACACACTAGGTATAACAAATGGATATCTGCCAATTTTTTTTCGAATCGGGTGGATAATATTTGCTGGGGGTTATCTCTAGATGAATATTTTAAACCTGAAGTCTAAACCTGGCAGTCTCTCTTCTAACATGTTTGCTCTGAACCATGTGTTTACACGGTTATGCGTATGCGTGTAGGATGGCGCCTGGGTGAAATTATGTAGGTACGTATTCAAAGTGCGTGTGTTTCAACCTGTTTCAACTTCAAACGCAAAAGCGAATTATATTTCTCAGGACTATTTAAAACTCGATTCCTCCTTAGTTTAAAGCATTATATTTATAAATTAGATTTATTAATTATTCTTATACTTTTAGAGTTTAGATGAACTCACAAACGATGCAGTGCCGAAGCAAATTCAACTCAATGGCCTTATGGACATCAATGATCCAATGAGTAAGGAATATTAAATATATTTGCAATAAGCCATTTATTTTAAAACTTAGAGATCAAAACGTAAAATCATTTAATATTATCTATTTCAGGTGAATATGATCTAATTGAAAGAGTGAGGAAAATTGCTGAAAAGAATCAAATATGGCGATCATACATCGGAATGGGGTACCACAATTGTTGTGTTCCACATACAATTATGCGAAATATGTTTGAAAATCCAGGATGGTATGT
>CAJQZN010022855.1:0-28566 GCA_907164685.1 Colias eurytheme | reverse complement strand
GGTGAGCCTGTGGAAAAAGGAAGGTGGAATTCCTCCATCGAAAAAGGGAGGATCGTCGACCAGTCTACTCGACTGGCCGGCTGTGAAGGCCCCGATAGATGATGTCGGAAAGTTATATATACGCTCTGTAGCGAAAACATTTCGCTTGCGCGATTCAGAGCGAGGTGTCGCTTCAAGCCCCAGCCCGGGCCCTCCCTGTAGCTAGTGTCCACCGAATTTGAAAGAAAGAAAGATCATTTATTTGACTCCACATTAATAACAAACACAATTAACACAGAATACAATAATTAAAATTAAAACAAAACAATACAAGAACAATAAATGAAAGAGTAAAATAAAATAAAATGAAGCCGAAAAGTGGAGCCAGGTCAGGTAGCCACTCAGCATAAATTTGCACCTTATTCTGTGCATATACGATTTGTTTTAGTTAGGGCCGATTTTTCAATGCTTGGATAAAACATATCCGTCCAATAAAGTATTACACGATAATATTAAAATGTCACGTAAACTGTCAAATACGGGCAATTAGAATACGTTTTTAAAATGGTAGTTTTATACATTATTTGACGAAAAAGTTTTAACCAAGGATTGAAAAATCAGCCCTAAGTCTGTCCAACGCGTCACTCTACTGTTATACACCACCGGAGATCTTAAGGTTTTTAAGAAATTTTCAGTAGGTAGTTTAATAAAAGGACCGAATAATACAGTTTCCAGTTAATTAAAGACTATATGTAATTGATATAAGCATTTATGTAATTTTTACAAATATTAACATATAATTTGTTTACAGTTATATCTCTTCACGCAACACGCCTACGTTGACCGGAGAAAAATCACCGCCGCCGTCCGCTTGCCGCCAGACGAAGTGCTGGCAATTCTGCAATCCGTCGCAAAACTAAACCCCAATACTGGTTGGGAACTGATCCTACCACCAGATGTCGCTTTCGAAGCGAAATACCCCGAAATAGTGCAACGACAAAACCTTTACTGGGAAGCGAGACAGAGACAGTTCAACGAAATGCTAATGGGCGAATGTGTTCCAAAACGACAAAGAAAGAAATCTCAAAGGGATTCTATAAGTTCGGACACAATGCTCAGCCCGAAACCGAGGTGTAATAGTGTTAGTGAAGAGGAAAGTGATAGGAAACGACATAAAAATAAATCTAGTACAGGGATCGGTAAACGGACTAGAAATGTGAGCGGGGGGCAGGATACGTGACTCTAATGTTTAGTAGGTTATCAATTAATGTGAAATTTCGCTGTGTGGTTCAAAATCACGAGGAAATCGAACTAGAAATTATAAATTGGTGTTGAAGTATTGAAGTGAAATGGATTGCATAATTTTTATATTAAATTTGAATGGACTCATAGTTTATCCTATCCGTTGAATATTATTGTTATCTTCCCAGTGGCGAAATTACGTTAATATTTATAAGTGAAAATGTGATTTCTGTACTGTATATACTGTCTGTTTTTATTGTGTATGCATGTCCGGTAACTGGATATTGTTATTTTATACGAATAAACGATTAAGAATTATAATACGTTTTTATTTTTTACTTATCCAATACAAATCTTTTCTAACAACATGCATGAATTCCTTGGGTTTCGTAGATCTAATTTTTGGGTTTTAATTCCTCAATATTGAAACAATTTTTACTTAAATTATACGCTTTTGATGTAGACATGCTTACACAGTATTTGCGATATTAATTGATAGTTTAACAATTAAATAGCTACAAGGTACAGACTTTAGAATATTAGATAGAGTTTAGGGTACCATAAACATTTCTCTTTCTCTTTTCTCACAACTTTTCTTCATCAAGGACATGATTAAAAATTAGCAAACTAAAATCCATATCGACTATCAACAGTAATTAATCAATGAAGGTTGAAAAGGAGTAAATGAAACACAATTTTACAACAATTTATTTATTCTAACACATAAAGCTCTAGTGCGAAACAACAATTAATTTGTGTTAATATTATTTAAATACATAGGTACTTATAGGATACCTACTAACATTATTATTTGTGTTCTGACAGACATTAAAATAACATTTTATATGTATAAAAAAAATACATACTTAAACATATTAAAGCTATTTTGGCGAATAGCAATAATCTTGTATCTTGGTATATTTTGCCAAATACTACGTTGCTCGTACATAAGTAATTATTGCATTTTTAATTCATAACAAATAAGTAAAAAAAAATATATGGGTCGCAAATACTTACTTAATATTTTTTATTTCCATTCGCCAAAAAAACGTTCATAATGCATATATGTAGGCATGGACGTATAAAAAAAGACGGACGGTATATCGCCTAAATATTGAGTGAAGCCTAGTAATGGCGGCGAAACATCCATGCGTGTGTGCCATGTTGCCATGGCAACAGCTGTGTTGATGACAATGGCGGCTGTATTTTTTTCTATAAATTTTGCCGTAATAATTTTGTCATTAAAACATAAAAGAAATAACTTGCTTCCCTGTGGAATGTAATCCCTTGTGTTTTGTTATTTAAAATTGTACTGTTGCGACACCATTTAACCACGCAAGACGGCATTTTAAATATTTTTTGTGAAACAGTGACGCAGTTAATCAGTCGGTAGTTCACGACGTAATGGCGGCCGACTAGCTTACTATGGTGAGAGTGTGTGCGTGTTTATTGTCTTTACGCGATCGCTAGCTTACTATGGTGGCTTCACGTTGTTTGTTCGTAATACGGCGTCCGTCTTTTTTTATACGTCCATGTATGTAGGTATAAGATTATTCATAAGTGAGATTTTGTATTTGTGCTAACTATTAAAGTAATTAGTTACTTCGGTTATTTTATATAACCTTTATCATTCACGAATATTCATACTGTGTGCACATTTATAGCCCAGTAAAAATGATGGTTCATTATTACTACAATATTTTTTTAAATCAAAATTACAGTTATTAGGTAAAGATAAATCATAAAGACAACAATATAGGTAGGTAAATCTGTAACATTCTACTGAAAAAATATACCTAAAAATATACCTATTATCTATGTTAATCTAGATTAATAACAACAAATAGTGAAATAATCTTTTCAATCGGTCCTGTCTTATAATCTACTAAAATAAAAAATAAAAATAACCAAATAAAATATTTACAAACTTACTCGATCTGCACTAAGAAATTAAAACTTGATAGTGAAGATCAAAATAAAATAAAAAAAACAAAAAGGTCCATCGTATGATAAAAAAATACAATTAACACGATTAAGTACATGTAGATTAAAAATATAAAAATAATAAAATAGATAACTATGTATGTACCTACTTAATTCTAAAAAAAATACTTATGTATATTGAAAAAAAATCAAAATCTGTCCATAGAACTAATTAACTACATTTGGTATATTTAATAAATAGAACAAAATCACATTAAGAAGTAACATTCAGATAATAATTTAAAGTATACTGATAAAAATACTAATGAATTATACAGGGTGTCCCACTATTGGTATACTAAGCGCGAAGGGACTTGTACTTTTGCATACACTGATCATGTAAAAAATACTTAAACAACAAAATTATGTCAAAAATTTTTTGCTAATTTTTTCCTGAAAATTCATGTTTTCTTCTCTAGCTTCGCGCAGCCGGCATATGCCGCTTCTCTATTGTGAGCATTTTGTCTATGAAAACATAATCTTAATCGATAGCTCACGTGCTGGTGGCAAAGTTGGGCAGGTTGCTTGTTATGGGTGTACACATAGAGTTTTAAGAATTCATCTATTTGAAAAAAAAATGCGTCTGGAATTTTATAAGTATTTTTTACGTACTCAGCGTATGCAAAACTATAACCTCCTTGGGGCTTAGTATACCAACAGTGGGACACCCTGTATATTTATATTAATTATATTTTCACAGTGCCGTATTTTAAGCGGGGCCTCTATTTAAAGGCAACAATAGCTGTCTAACTTTAATCATAGATAAAACTTAGTTGATTTGTAATAGATATAACATTTTAATATAAATAAACCCCTTAGTTTTAGGTAGCAGATATTTTGTAACAAGGTGTTTTTTTATATCTTAGGTGGTATTTTGAACATGATGTTTTACAATAGCCGGTAACAAAAAGCCAAGATAGCGACAAAAACTCCAACGAAGCCGTTTATTTTTCCCGCACTATTACAGAAGTTTAATTCGCAGTTATCCGCAACCAAACCAAGGCGTGTTTTAACTAAACTCCAGTCGCACAGACCGACATTACAACCTTCTATGTATAGAGGGCGCTCATTCGTCAAGAATAACACTTGATACGGCTCTCTGATTTTCAAATTGTTGTTCGGGATGCATCTGGAAAAGCATAATTATATACAAGTAAGTAATAATGATTGTCTACAGAATTTTTAGCATTACCTACAGATTATTTTTTGTAAATAACGATGCAAATAAGTTAAAAGCATTCAATGGTCAAGTTCTATACGTATTTGATTATCTAGGTAACTAAAGTTACTTTAAATACTGTTACAGTTCTTGCAAGTTAAAATAGTAAAAATTTATTAATGAATAAATCACGTTCAAAATTTGTTAAAAGTAATTAAACTTTTTAATTTATTCATTTTTATCTCTCTATTTTCCATGATAATGTTTTAAGCTATTGCATAGCTTCTATCGCGGGCCTTGAGCGCGGGGACCGGATCCAGAAATTCCGTAACGAAAAAACCTCACGCTCCCCACTCCGACGGGCACGGAGGTGTGGCTTGAAGGCATAGCATGCAATAGCTTTACCGCGGCAGTCCCCGAGTGCTACACGTCTTTTTTTCTATTAAACAATACTTACTTATACAACACAGCCGCTATATTAGCATTGAAAGGCGACATGATAGACGTGCCCCATTTCCGATCCCTCGCAGTCTGTGTATGGTAGTTGTCACCAGTTATGGGAGCTGTGTCTCTATAGCCACCTAGAGCTGATAGAGTGAACAGTATCATCTCCGCTTCCGTGAAGTGGATCGTGGCTTTTGGCTGTTGGGGTGTTTCTGAAATATTAAATAAATAAATAAAAAAATTGGTTGTTTGTAAAGTAGGTTTACGATCGAGATGTTTACGTGATAATATAATGCAGTGGCAGCGCTCGAGATGAGACGGGAGATCGGTCCGTCTCTCTCTCGTTATACCTGCGATCGCGCTCGTGAGGTTTTGGTGTGACACAAGTTTCTGAACATGTCACCCGACTAAAACGATTTTAAAAACGTTATCACGTCAAAATGGAGTTAATATTTTATTAACTATAAAGAAAGTTTTACTCATGTGAAGAAACATAGAAAATAAAATTTTTTATCATGCAGCTCTAACATGTTTTTAATCGTTTACTCTTTTACGATTGTTGCGATCACAGTAAATTCTGCTTTTGTAGACCATTAAAAAAATTAAAAGCGTTAAAACAGTTCTCAATAACAAACGAGATACTCTGCAACGATTAACGGATGGAGTCATTGAGCAATAAACAAGATTTTTTTACTTTTTAAATAATTAACTGCTTAAAAATTTTTACCGTGGTCCAAGTGGATTTTAAAGAAATCCATCATATCCTTAACCGCTGTGCAACCAAGTTTTTGGTTCATCGGTGTTCCGTAGCCGTATTTATAGTATGTTTCTAAATCTTCCGCGTATTCCAAACGCATCAAGTCTTCTTTTGTGAAAACCTAAAACACAATAAAAAAGTTTCTTCATTGTTGCGCATGAATGAATTGAAACTCGGACTTGTTTACACTTAATAGATTTTCCTTAAAGTTTAACTAAAGCAATCTAATTTTTTTTAATTTTTAATATTACGAAAAGACTTACAGCACACCACGGTGAGATCTGAACATTATCCCAAGCCTTGTTGTATCGGCACATCTCGTACATGCTCAGAACAGTTTCATAATTGATATCGTAACTGAAGCCAAGGCGGAGAGAAATATTTGTTATCATCTGAAAAAACAAAGGAATAAATATCAATTATTGTAGTTTTTATTTATTTATTTATTTATATTTATTTTAATGAATACTCTATCTATATTATCTATAAATTACCATACATGGAACGGTATATAATTATTTACCTCTTTGAACTCCTGTTTAGATGAAAAAGTCTTGAGCTGCGTCAGAGTGTCGTTGTTTTCTTCTACATCTCTCGTCCAAGCTGGGCAGAATTTATAAGGCTGGAAAGATAATAAATAATAAAACTATATTTGTATAGCATGCTATATTTACCCCGATTTGTTTGGGGCACCGTAATGAGTATCACTAGTATTTATTGAGGAAGCCATCTTAAATAATTTCTGCTCACGGTTGTACATAGTTTTATAGTTATTGTTTGTTTCCTTTCACCCATTATTATTTACCATCGACTCCCATCGAAAGGTCGTTAGCATTATTTATTGAATAATGTATTGTTTAATTTTTAATGATTGTTATAGTGCTTAAAACATGTCTCAAATATTAAGAAGACATTTTGAATAAATTTTGCATCATATAGAGGTATAATATTAACAATTTATAGTAGTTTAACTATATTTACCCTTAATAATTTCTCATCGCTCTCTTTGGGAACATCCATGCTTTCCGCTTGGTCTCTGAAGAGTCCTTCAGTGAATGCTCTGAAGGTAGTGCTGGAACGTTGGTCGTTCACATATTTGAACTGGAAATACATATGAAAATCAATTTTCTTATAAATTGTGCTTGTTCATTCAATAAATGTAATTTTTTCTTCTTATAGGTTTTTGTGTTTTATTCTTGTTTGCGATTGAAGAAGGCTGAGTGGTTTTGTTTTCAGAATAACACAATATTATTATGACACGTTAGAGCTATGAATATTGAGCTTTAACATTAACAAATATGACAATAGGATAGTTGGATATATGTTATCCAATCACTAAAAATGTAGGTATAACATGGAGTCTTAATATTTATATCAATCACGATTTAGATAGATAGATATTTGTATTGCAACTTCCTGTGGTATGAACTTCACGATTAGAGAAATACTTACCAAATAATCGTACTTATTATCTGTCAACAGTCCGGGGAACTTGGAGCGCCAGGCCTGCGCCAGCTGCTGTGTTGATATATAGCCATCCGTGGTCAGGTCACCCGCAAACGTCATGTTCTGTCGAGGATTCCATTCCCATCGCTCTAGGAGGTTCACGTCTGATGGGCACATGCGTTGCTATGGAAGTAAAAAAAATATGATACAGAAAAAAAATCGCACTCCTTGTTTCGTTATTATATGAAACCGTTAGGATCCGCTTCGTATTGGAAAAGGAGTATTTTATAAAAAGCTTACAAACTCAGGCTAATCCATATACACTATACAAGTCTATATTATGTACTAAGATTATTTTATTTATTTTAAACACTTTATTGTGATGCCAACATAACAAGAGTAGGTACAATAAAACTTAAACTAGTACAAACAACACAGAAGGCGGCCTTATTACTAACAAGTAATCTCTTCCAGTCAACCAACAGATTGTGTGAAAAACAATATTACTACAGCGGAGGTAGGTAAAAAGTTAAACTTAAATATAATTATCTACCAAACTGATCTTGAAAATACTTTTATTATTAAAAGCTTCACCTTTACATAGTTACATAGGCTATATTTTTTGACCTCGAATTTAAAGCCCTAAATAAAAACACCTTGGACACATAAGGGTGATAAACTGATTAATAATCTACAGCTAATGTTGTTGTAAAGCTAATCAAGCGAACTGTGTATCTCTTTATATGTTACGTTTCATTGACTTGGCGTTAGTTTGAGTTACATCATACGTTCACCGCAAGGCTTCGATTGGGTTTCATGTCTTTAAGTAGGTATCAATATATTAACACGCAGTGGGTCGTCTTCTACCAACGTAGTATTTTCTTTAGTAGAGCAATGAAATATTTATCCTTCGTTTCGTATTTCAGTGGTTTTGTCGATATTAGTAATGGATTCAAATTATATCTATGAGTTGTTTGAATCAGAAGATAAAATCTTCACCTGGTGGAAATTGCCCAGTCACTATTACAAATAAAACTTTTACTTATATTGAATACATAATGTAAAAGTTAATTTATATGCGTTTAAAAAAAAAACCGTCCAGGGCCTCATCGTTTTAAGACCGTCCCTGGCAATGGCAAAGATTTTATAAGGACTAGTTGCAATGTCGATAACCAAATCTACGTTAAATTTATCAACTTACATTAGTATTTCTGAAGTTCCCGTTTCTATAATTAGAGAGGATATTCGCCTTGAAGTCACTTAGTCTCTGCAGTTCGGAGATTTCGTCAGATTCAGGGTTGTGAGAGCCGTGGCGGTTGAGCAACCAAATTGCTATTGGTTGACATCCTGCAAATAAGAATAGAAGAATTAGCATCGGTAGAGACAAGATCAACATTGTCAAATTTGGATACGGGATCAAAATATTTTTATGAAATGTACAAAGATGAAAATCGAGACTATCAATTAATATAATCGATTTCTTTTCTAACCCTATATTTAAATTATTGTATTATAATTTTTTACTCTACGATACACAATAAGACAGAAGTAAGTAGTTAAAAGAATTAAAATTAAAATATAATATAAACGGATTAAAGCATCTAGGTATATAGTACCTACCTATTTAGGTATGCAATACTGAAAGAGTAGTTGGGATTCGTACTTTCTGCCTACTAATACATTGTGTCGATTTGACGCTTTCAATCAAAAGATTATCAACCCTTTCGAATCTTAAAAGTCGTTTCAGTAAACCTTCAAATTTACATTCACGTCATTGGATATTATCAAATCCTGTATTGACCTCGCACAGCTAAATAATGTTTCTAAGTTGCATTAACTTGTAGCCTAAGCATACATTATAGTTCTATCGCCCTGGCAATTTTCCAAATGCTAATGTGAAAAATAAATGCACTGCCTTACATATGACTCATTTGACCTTTAAGAAAATACAAATTTCACGCTAAATATTGAAGGAAATTATTATGAAAAAAATAAGCGAAGAAACACTTTAATTGCTGGAAGCACACAACAATGCATTTACCGTTTAAAAACAATGTTATTTTCATGGGACCTTTGTACGGTGATTTTCCGCTTCAATCGTTATATCTTGAACTTGACTTTCAGACATGCAACTTAGATTAAACTTTATGTAATTTATTTCAATATTGTATTGTTCATTCTGTGGAAGTTCATGGGCATATAAATATTAAATGGGTATATAGGCTTCGCTTAAACTTTCCACTTGTAGACTGTAGTCACCTGATTTCTATAATTATTAAATATATAATGCCATTGAAATGGCATTTTGAATATAGGAATATATAAATCTAAAATTAGAAATTAAAATACGAAAAATACTTCCTTTTCATATTCTAAGCATTAAAAAAGATATAACCTTTATCACGAAATGAATTTTATATTGCTTGCTGAAGAATATGAAATGATGCCCGTCGTGGTAGGGCGGAAAAGAATTAAGCTGTGAGATTTTAGTAGGATTTTAGACTTAAGTGCAGTATCAGTGAACACATAGATTAAACTTAAATCTTGGCCATCTAATTTCAACTCTTTAGATGAAATTTCGTTATTTTATACATTGCCAAATTAAACACACAATTCATCGGATAACAATCAGCTTACTATCCTCACAATGCGTTAATAATCAGTATAAAAGGTATGAACTAACCTCAATCCTCAAACCAAACAGTGAGTTATAGTAAATTAGCAAATTGAAGCTAATTAGGGCGAAATAATTCGCTTACGCCATAAATAAGAACATCAGTGACCTCATGAGTCAGCCGACCTTGTTCAGATCATTTGTCAAGAACCACATAAAGAACATTAATTATGTTACGGATGCACACCCGTGTTTGCAACACCTGAATGTTCTAGAAATTATTGACTAGGATTGTATTTTTAAATATAATTTATTTAGCAAAACAAACTACTTACAGATTACTAAATAGTTTAATTATTGACTAGGACTGTATGTTTATACTTTAAATGTAATTAATTTAGTAAAATTCACCAGAGATTATTTCATTATTAAATACCTAGTTAGTTATGGTACGTTATGGTGTAACGTGCGACGATTGACATCGGTTTGTAGAAAATAAATGTGTTTAATAATATATTTTTTATGTCATTGCTCTTCTTATTCAAACGGAATATATCTATATAAAGTAGGAAGAAATTTTAAATATCGTCCACTGAAAATGCAATTTATTTAATAGGCATATTTGAGCGGACTACAAACGCTAAACGACTCTATGTGACTCTACTAAACATTGTTCTAATTTAGTTTGTGTTAAATGAAATATTTGATCGTTATGTAGCTATTCAAGCTGAAGAAATATCACATACATTTTAAAGAGAAAGACAATGGTATCATGACAATATAAGTCACACCAATTCTTTAATATTCCTAACTTCTTCATACACTACATTTTCATAGAATCCTCATGACTTCAAATATTTGCTCAATAGGTATGTACATAGGTATTTTATTAGTCTCAATTTGTACATGTGATGATGTGACATATCACACATCATTTTTCGTACCTTATAAGTTTAAATGTGTGCAGATTTTATGAATAAAATAAACCTTATAGGTACCTATTCTGCTATCAATACTAGTTTTTCATCACAGTTGTTTCTCTTTATCATGTTACCTTGTGTTTCCAAGAACAATTATTCGGAGATGCTATTGTTTATCATAAAGTTGTTTAATACCACGTACATTTAGGAAAATGGCTACCTTGAATCCGACTATACGGAGACGCTATAAAAGTTTTGTTTATCATTAACCGTCTTTAATGAAAGGAGCTTCTAAATTCGTTGTAGAATCTAATGCAAATATATTTAGGTATATGATTGTTAATGTCTTTGGACGACTTTTTTCTCAACTTGAATATCATATTTAATATAGGTAGTCTATAACAAGACATAGTTTTATAGAAAGCAAATAGAAAAACGTTGATCCGCAGTTTCACCCACTTCCTCTGAAAGAATTTTGTAAACTGGACCAGTAGTTGCTGAGATATATAGTATAAAGCTTTAAAGTTTCTAATGAAATACACGAATTTGTGCCATTTTTCTCGACCCGATTTTTACTTCCTTTGCTTACATTAAAAAGTAGCAAAGCCATTGCATTAAATTTGTTTAAAAGACACCAAATAAATAAATGCTGATTAAATTAGTTTCACAAACATGTCCGTGTCCACACGTCTATTATAACGAGATTAAATAAACACAAAGAGGGTGGGCGGCCATGTGTGCTCCAGAATATAGGTCAGCCTTATTGGGACCTATTGCTAATGCGTTTTAACCGTCTACCCTTAATGAAAGTGCTATTCCAGCTGTGATTACTGGAATCGATCTCTTTGTCTTTGATGTTGCATTTGGACTTTGCAAGGGAAGATTTTAATAATGTGTTTTTTGTATTGAAGGGAGGTGGTGTTGAGAATGTTACATGATTCAGTTTCATTTATCATTTAATTTTCACTTTTGATTAGTTAGGGACCTACTTCCCCTACTTACTAAAGCTTATTTACTTCATATATTTATGTATGTGTATATGTTTTGTAAATACGGCGATATAAAGAAAAAAAATCTGTAATGCCATTTTATAAGGTATAAACCAGAATGAGATAACAGCCTTCTTAAGTAGATTTGTAAAAGTGACTTGTAATAATCTAGGTGAATCTACTAGTCACTAGATGAAATCATAATGTCGTAATCAAATGCTAAATATTTACCATGCCTCATTTAGTTAAATCATGAACTAGAAGTCAGTTAAAACTAATGCATATTTCCTACAAGATAGAACAACACTCCGTATAAAGCAGTTCTTATATTATTAATATGGTAGAGTTACCACGTTGTTTTATCCGCACTGCTCCGCTCCCGTTGATCTTAGCGTCATGATATAAATATTATTATAGTTTTCCTCGATAAACGGGCTCTAACACCTAATATTTTTCAAGTCGGACCAGTAGTTCGTCAGATTGGCACGTTCAAATAAACAAACAAACTTTTCAGATTTGTATTTGATAAAATCAAATATTAAACTATGCGATGTAGTATAAAGATCCCAAGTCATAGTGGTTTCATATGCACAGAATTGAACACGCCAAGCCCTTAAAAGTTATCGAGGTCTCAGAGGATTATAAAGTTAATATCGATAGCAACTTTGTCAATTCGCTATTGTATTTTGATCAGCTTATACTCGCACAATGCCATCGTGTAGGTTATGTATTATAGCGATAATTCTATTGTTTCATTCGTTAAATTGTGTTTGCAACACTTCCAATTAAAGAAATGGCATATCCGTGTTGGAAATATATAATTGTATTTGTAGGTACGTCACTATAGGTAACTAGATTTCCGCCCGCGGCTTCGCCCGCGTTTTCAAAGGAAAACCCGCATAGTTCCCGTTCCCGTAGGATTTCCGGGATAAAACCTATCCTATGTGTTAATCCAAGTTACCCTCTATATGTGTGCTAAATTTCATTGTAATCGGTTCAGTAGTTTTTACGTGAAAGAGTAACAAACATCCATACATCCATACATCCATACATCCATACATCCATACATCCATACATCCATAAATCCTTACAAACTTTCGCCTTTATAATAGTATTAAGATAAGATTATTTAGACTTTTTTCTAAGTAAAAAGAAAATTAGTTAACAATTAACATCTGTACTTTTTATAATACATTTGTTCTTTTAAATACGTCACTATTGCCTAGGCTTATTTCTAAGTAAGAAGAAAATTAGTTAACATCTCTATACTTTTTATAATACTTGTTCTTTTAAATGGTGAATAATGAATTGCCTGAACTAGGTATATTCATTCCAGCTCTATCGGTTACAAATAATATAATATACTAGCGGTCCGCCCCGGCTTCGCCCGTGGTACATATTTCGCAATAAAAGGTAGCCTATGTTCTTTCTCAGGGTCTAAAGATAATCTGTGCCAAATTTCATCAAAATCGGTCCAGTAGTTTATGAGCCTATTCATTGCAATCAAACAAACAAACAAAGTTTTCCTCTTTATAATATTAGTGTAGATACAGTACATTTAAATAAATTTCATACATACCTATATCAATTACTACATAACGAATGGTATACCTATCTATCTTCTTAACCAGTGTTTCGGACTACCAAGTTAAATCGCAGCCAATGAAGAAAATGCAGACATAGATTTCATAATGTGTGTCACAAGTCACAACTCACACGTTACATAATATATAGAAAGTGTTCGTTTTTCATCAAATAATTGTGTAATGAGACTACATTATTTATCTCTGTGTGAGTATGTACATTTGGTTCATGTACAGGAGTTATAAATAAGAGATTAAATATATTTTGGGGCTATTTAGTAACTTAATAAAAACACTTCGAATGGTAACTAATGATCAATACTGTTTTTAAATTCGAGTTGAAGTTTAAAAATATTAATTTCAATTGGACAAAACATGGACAAAACGTATCGAATACAAAATATAAAATCTCAAGAAATTAAGTCACAAAAGATAAAGCTGAAATATAAGTGGGTACTAAATAAGAAAATAATAATTTCATATTAAAAAGAATAACTAATAAAAAAAATGTTGTGTGGTTTTATGAAACCACGGTAAAAGTGAAACTGTTCGAACGGTTCCGAACACTGCTTTGTGTAGCGCATGTCGCGTGTATCGCGGCTGCCGAGTAGGTATACCTACTCGGCAGCCGACCGACATTGTGCCAAGACCAAAAAGTTTGAGACGATGTAATAAAAGTTTCACTTTAATAAAAAGAATAACTATATAATTTCTTCCAATAGAACGAAAGACACGCTATTAAATAATATATAACCATGACCGTAACTCACGATATTAGAAAAATGCCTAACAAATACGTGTCTCGTATGCCAAACAAAACGTGTTTGAAATAAAGATGACACGTCACATATCCGGCCTCTTGGTGTCTGGTGGCTACGTTACTGCTTCCATGAATTAGTAATATTTGAAACTTGATAGTGATAGTGGGAGTTCATTGATAACTAACCGCTTTACCGCTCGCTCGGATTAGCGAAAAGAGTCGTCCTAATTTCTAAGCGTTAACCTGATACAAGATGTAGACAGTAGAACTATTAATGTATGTAGGTATAATCATATTATTTATTATTATTCTTCGAAGCCTTAAAACAACTGTAATGTTACATAACGTAAATTTTGGTCTTATTATTTAAATTTAACATTTATTTTGCCATTACTGGATGCTTGTCCAAGACTGGTGCCGTTACGTTAGTAACCTATACAACTCCTAAGTAAGTCTAACATCTTTCAGTCGTGCGATCATAGGAAAACGTTTTCCCGGAGGATTAGTCGTTTTCCTACCATAATAAAAATAAATAAAATAAAACATGACATACATACATACATACATGACGACAATCTTATTAAGGCCGATTCAGATAAACGGCTCAAATATCTGGATCTGGCGCATGAGGTTGTCGAGATGTGGGGTGGTGCCTCTGCCGAAATAATCCCTATAGTTGTGTCCACCAATGGGCTGGTTCCTGCCTCCTTAAAACAATATTTAAGGAGGTTGGATTTACCGGTGAAGCCCATGACAGTGGGGATACAGCGGGCAGTCCTGCTGGACAACGCTCGGATAGTCCGTAGGTTCCTCACTCAGTCGCCCTAGGCTCCGGCCGTCTGGCCACTCAGCCGGAGTTGTTAACAACACCGCCGCAAGGCGAGATACTTGCCCCCCCAATAAAATAAAAATCGTTTATTTGGAAAACAATACATAAATACAAAACAATAATTTAGACACGACGATCGCCTGAACTAGGAATATTCCAGCACAGGTGTGCTAGAGACGAATAAATGATAACTTGATCATTCACATTATGCGTAAAGAGATAAATACCAATAAATTACGTCACTTGTTGCGAATACCAATAAAAACCGGTCTAGAAAATCTTAAGTTACTGTTCATAAATTGTAACATTTTCCCAAATTAATAATTTGCCCGGAAGCTTATTCATGTGCTGTTATTTTTACTGCGTTGTTATAAATTTTGGAGCTGGTCCAGATTTAATAATCAATTAAACCTTTCCGTCTATACTATGGTGTGAACAGTGGAAATAAACGTAATGAATTTGCGTAGGTATTGAACCTACAGAGCCATGTCGTGGGTATTTAATTTTCTCGTCTCTTTATATACTGATATTCTCGCTTAAAAGAAGAAGTAAAGAGCTTAAAAATCATCCTACTCATATATTATGACCATTCTCCTAACGAACTTCGGCTACGGCAGCAATCTTTATAAGAGATTACAGAGGATATGCGTAAAAGCATCTGTTTTACCTGACCATCCTGTGCCCTAACCGAAACTTTATCCATACAATAATCTAACTCAGGACAGGTCCGTTGTTGATGAACGATAAAATAGCGATAAAAAACTTGTAGCATTACGCTTCTATTACAAACTTGTACCTGATTACATCACCGAAACCATAATACCACTGACACGTTTTACGCCTTTTATTTATGTCCCGTGTAGTTAACGAACATCTACAATTAGATAGAACGGCATAGTTAAGAAATATGCAGATAGATTACTGCAACGAATTTTCTGACTGCTTTCTGTTCATTGAGAACGTACAAAAGTTTTAAAAAATGTTTGAATTTCACGCGATTTCTGAATCGTTACTCCTGTACAATCCATTATTGTGTTTAAAAATCCTCTCATGCTCTTTCTCTTCGTCTTTAACTCCTCCTGCCATGATTTTTAACTATAACATTACAATAATTATTTACCTAAATACATGTAGGTATGTATGCTAATGCTAATGCAATATTGGAAACAAATAATACCAAATTGACTAGCGTTTAATATGTATCAGGCAAATGTACTACTTTTAATGGAAATTATAGCATTGTCGTCGTATTTTATAGCTTACACATGGCGGATACCGCAGGTGATTCAACTTACTCAGTTTTACTGTTTTTAAATTTGAGGTTAGGGGAGACCGAGGGGTTTTGAAACAAAGGTGAGTTGAAACAGTCTCGATTTCTCCGAACTTAAAACTGTTAGCGATCTGGCAACGTCTTTTTTTAACCAACTCCCGCCACCAGCTATCGCGTCAGTTCATGCCGATGATGTCAGTTGTGCAGTTGTGTAGTTCTGAATGACATGTGCCGAAAATCGTAAAAAGTAAGTATTTCATGATTTTTTACGATGCTCGTACTTTAATATTGGTATTGTTTTTTGGGTTGAGTTATATACGTTTTAAAAACTTATTATCTATTGATTCTTGAAATATACTTGGTAAATTTGATTTCTGTGTATTTACTGCTTGGTCGTGATTTGAATAAAAATTGGGAGGTTTTTTCTCACCGAGGTGATTTGAAACAGACTGTTTCAACTCTCCTTGTTTTCAATTTAATATCTGATTATAGCTAAAAAGTACGAAGATTATCGGATTTTATTGTTGATTTAATGTGTTTATTTGTTTAAGCATACCTACTGGATGAACTAAAGCAAGAATAAGTTTAAAACCAGGCTGTAAAACTAAAAAGGTTAAGGTTGTCAAGAAACGAAGATAGTGATGAAGAAGAAGAGGAATCCTGCTGTATTTGCTGTATGGGATCATATTCAAATAACAGATCCAAAGAAAAGTGGGCTCAATGTCTGAAATGCCAATTGTGGGCTCATGAAACTTGTGCTGGTGGAGAACTTTGTCTTTGACATTTTGTAGATTATTGTTCCTTAAATAGTTTATAGTAGGTAATGATTGTAATACATACTTAAAAAACGACTGATTATTAACTATTTTATGTCAAAGATTTAGTTTTATAAAAATGTAAAACATTTTGTTGATTTGACTGATTATAATTGATGTTACGCATGTTAATTTTTGGTTATTTAGGTGTTTATTATTTGTATTAGACCTACTACTGAAATGTCATTAAAATATTACATATAAAAGTCGTTGATTACTTGAAAATATAAGTTTTAATTAAAACCTTTGAATTAAATCATCATTTTTATTTTGCAGCTCCTATTACTCCCCAAAATCATTATGTTTCAACTCTCCTCGACCTCTGTTTCATCTTACCTCGGTATGAGGGGAATTGAAACAAATTGACTTGTTACGATTAAGTCAATTTTTAACCACCATCTTTAACGCTTACCGTTTATTTATGCTAACCATTCGGAAGTGTATAGAATAACCTATCGATTGATACCAGTACCATCAGATTTCTGATAATAGTATGAGTTATATCAAACAAAACGTGAAAATTGTTTCAACTCCCCTCGGTCTCCCCTATGTTTAGTAAATGGATATGTGGTAGTTTGTCGATAAGTAAGATCAATTATTCTATATTAGTTTGTGTTTGTTTTCCATAACTGTTTTAAGCTGTTATTGGGATATAATTTAGCTTTTAGACTTTTTTATATACGTATACTAAACTAGCTTTCTGCACGCGGCTTCGCCCGCTTTGTTTAAAACCTTATGAATTATACACCAAAACCGCCCTCAAGAATCACTTTATCTATTAAAAAAACCGCATCAAAATCCGTTGCATAGTTTTAAAGGTTTAAATATAGGGACGGACAGTCGGCGACAGCGACTGTTTTAATTAATAGAGCAACCAACTGCTCTAAGTTTTATACTATATAGTGATTATGAAGATTATATCCCTTTAAATACCATTATAACATTATAAATTCTTACCCGAAATTCCGTACGTGATTTCCAAATAAATAGAAGAAGCATTGTGAACATTTTGTATGCAGCCTACCTTGACCGAAGAGTTACGCAACCGTTTTCCGCTACATTCTAAGGCATTTAGGTCGCGTTTTGATTGACATAAAAGAAATATTTATGTGTACTTTTAAGTGAAAAAAGAGTAAGAATTTTATGCTAATGAATGTTTAGAATGTGAAAAAAATTGGAAAAGTAATTAATTAATTTACTTTATGTAAATATAGGTAACTACTTAAATCAGCATATTATTTGCATATGCAATCACTTGGATTGATCTATATGATATAGGTAGTACTTACCTAAATTAAATAATAATTAGAATATTACAAGAACATTTTTAGGAACGTATGTACACAAAGAAGCATAGAAGAAGAATTAAAGGGAAGATATGAATAGTTTACGGAAAGGCGATTTATTTTCAAAGTTATAAATTTATTATAAAGTATTATATACATTTCACCATTGGTATTTTAATAGATTTAATAACAAATGCAACTTATACCAGCACGATAAAACGGCCTAAATCACTTACGAGTAGAATACACGTTCTGATTTCTCTCAATTTAAACGGTGTGGACCGCAAATCTCGGTCATACTCATACTATTCGAAAACTCTTGTATGTTCTACATACCTGGTACCTCATGGGACCTCATCACCGGTATGCCCTTGTGCGAGAAGGTATACGCAGTCTTGGTGCCAAACAGTAAGTATGGCTCTTCATCACCAGAGAGACAGGTTTCTCTTACATCTTGGCCTTGGACTAGGCTAATCAGTGCTAGTGCACTGAATATATACCACCGCATTTTACTGTAAAAGAAGTAGAAGATTAAATACATAATTTGAAGGGAAGAGGAAGGTTTAGAGCAGGGATGTAACGGAGGTAGTTTTATCGGAACCGAAATCGGAATCGGAGTTTTCAAATTTGGTTTATCGGAATCGGAATCGAAATCGGAATCGAAATCGGAGGCAGGGTCAGTTTGTTTAAGGACAAATAAAACATGATCTATAGTCAATTCTTTTCATTTTTTTTATTATAAAATAAAAAACAACCGTGAAAAAAAATTGGCATAATTCCAAATTAATTAAAGATAAAATTAATGAATTTAAAGTTTAATTAACCCAAAGTAGCGTGTTACATTTGGTGACATTACAATAAATGAACAATAGCTAAAGCAAATTAAATCAAAATGGACTCCAAAAGTAATGTATTGTACTTTATGAACAAAAGCTTTGATGCTTTGTAACAACTAACAAGTGAAAAAATAATTGATGATAGAGTGCACGTAGTGGGGGGTCAGGGGATTCCCCGCGCGACATGTATGAACCTGTTCGGCACAGGCCGTCGCGCGCCGCCCGCTTTGTTTCGTTCGACCTCCGATTAACATCCGATACAAAAGTATCGGAACCGAAGTCGGAACCGAAAGTGTAATAATAATCGGAAGTTCCGACTTAACGGAACCGGAATCGAAGCTCCGTTACATCTCTGGTTTAGAGTGTTGTCTTTAATTCGCTTACGTTACGATGAATGCGCTACATACCGTTTCATTAAACGGTATGTAGCATTTTCATATTTTTTTTAAAACCAGACTCAATGTTACTCTAACTATGTAATTTCTTTCTCTAACAGGCACGGTTTATCCATGCTTATCATTTATATTTTATCAAATGTGTCTATCGGTAAAGATGGAGATACTTTTCCACCATTCATTCACCAGAAAGAATGCCCGAAAAAATGTAGAGATAATTAATTATACTGTGGCACAAAAGTTGGTTATGCGAGTAATAACTATCTATTGTTTTTGAATATTTTCTTGCAACAGTAAAGGAATTATGGAGGTCAGGAGCTATCCAACGGTTGGCCTAAGAAAAATATAGATTGACGATATCTCTCTCAGTTCTCATCATGTAGACTACATAGAGCTAGGAAAATGGTACCATTAATAATAACGTATTTAAAACAATACTGTTATGTTTTTGCAGATTTTCTAATAGCTAAAGATGTCAGTCGTTCGTTGAGTTATGAATGAGAACTGTAACAATCACGTCTGTCTATTGTACTAAGTACCATATTTTTTCTGCCTACGTATCTAATTGTTAATAAACCATTTGCATATTATGTGATGTAATTATTAAAAGTACAAGAAGCAAATGTGATGTATATAATCAAGAGTATTTGGGTTTTGTATAATAAAATTCTTAAAGTGCAATGTAAATTAGTGAATACGAAATCAATTGCAATAGTTACTTAGTTGCAATAGTTACAATTAGTATTTACAAAAGTAGAGACGTGAAAGAAAGACAAACTATCAAACAAGAAAACACACTTTCGCATTTAGATGTAATGTGTAAGCACATACAAAGCAAGACTTAAATAATATTATTATTTTAATAGAATAACTAGCAAACTCTGGGTCCGGTAATATTACCTATGTATTAAAAAATACATGAGCTACAGCTGTAGTCAGGGTTATTGCATCAAACAGTCTCTTTATCACTTTTAAAGGCGATGAAGCGGAAAATCTGACATATATACCTACTGCATGAAAATCCTCTTGTTTGCCAATAAAGGAAAAACTGTAGTTTTTCATTTGATGTGTACAGATCATATTTCATTTCTTAGTGACATTAATTGGCATAATTTAGTTTGTGCCTTGGTTCCTGACTTCGCTCGTTTGGTATCCGGATAAAAGTTAGAAAATGTTTATTTCCACATTATCTACTCTCTACATCTGTATCAAATTTCTTTCAGATCCATCAAGTTTTTCTGGCGTTATTGACAAACAAACAAACATGCATCGGCTTTTTCACATTTACACACACTATAGTCTATAAACATAGAATCAGGGTATTTAATAGTTAACGTGTTTTTATTTATTTATTTATCCTTTATTGCTCTTAGATAACTTAAATATGAACTTAATCTAATTATAAATTAAAACAAACGGCGGTCTTATCGCTAAATAGCGATTTCTTCCAGACAACCGGAGTACGGAAGGAAATTAGTTAGAGGAGAGGAATAGGGCAGAGCATAAATATAACATGTAAGAATATAATATTAAGATAAGTATAAGAATATGTATAAATATAATATATATTCACAAAAGTATAGGAAGGAATAATTAAAGCCGTAAAAACATGATAATAAATACATAAAGCGACAAAGATATAATCTTCTATATAATAAAAATGAATCGCTAAATGTGTTGGTAAGCGCAAAACTCGAGAACGGCTGAACCGATTTCGTTAATTTTTTTTTATAATATTCCTTGAAGTAGGTACGAGGATGGTTGTTATGGAGAGAAAACGTAAACATGTACCACGGGCGAAGCCGGGACGGACCGCTAGTACAATATAGATTATTAAGTACGACAAGAAGAATGATAGTTATCGCGTACCATTATTTTAAACTTATTCAATGACTGTGCCTTTTTATTGGCTCAGGTAAAGCGTTCCACAATTTAATAGCCTGAACAGTGAATGAAGTATCGTAGAAACAAGTAAGATGTTGAGGCATTCGTAAACGATACATTTCAGTATCGAACTGGTTCATCATTGTTACCCCTGAAGACAAATTTTTCTATTAGGTATTTCGGCATCTTTTTGGGTTAAACATAACCTGATAGAGAAGATGCAGCACATGTATGTAGGTATTCTAATTAAAAACATTTTAGTTTTCAAATATTTAACTAATAGTCTAGTATTTCAAAAATAAATGTATGTAACTAAATTATACCAATATATAATTTTATAAAGAGAAAATTTATAGTTCAATTGGCTACGCATCTGGCACTTACAAAATAGAAAATTGAAACAAGTACAATATTATTATACCTAATATGTAAAACTTGGTAAATAAAGTTTCCAAGGAATGACTAATGTACTACGTAATATGAATACAAGTGTTACTTACATTAAAATGCACTAATGACTAAGGTATTTACTACAGAACATGGCAACTTATTTCCAATTGAAGTTAATTAGTTAGTGTAATTGTTCTTCCTTATAGAGTAATTTTATTATCCAGATAGCTGCTTGCTATTTACAAATACCAAATGTAACGATGAAGCTATCTACTTACTGTAAGTAGTAAGTATAAAAAGCTTGTATAAAGTATTTTAATTTTAAATTCCATAGAGTAATTTTGAGTTAATTCGTTACTTGCAAGAATACTAATCTTTCTATTTATAATATTTGTATAATATTGTATAATGAACATTTTGTTTATATTTCAAGTGTATAACGCGAATCATGTAAAAAGAACGCTGGATGAAAGTGATGGGGTGTGTTTTGGCATGTATCGAGTTTAGCACGAAAGTTATTTGCTGTTTATTTTTATTGTTGAAGTAGGCTCTCGAGTCGTGGCTTCGCAACTACATATTTGTTATTCTTATACCACCTCATAACACCAAATAGACCAATAAATCGCCAATGAGCGTTCTTTTTACATGACCCGACCTGTATCTAATTTATTAGCAACAAATAAAAGAAGAAAATCTTAGTAGTTACCTATGTTCGTGCTATAAAGGGTAAGATTTGCCTATGTTTTAAATTCTGATGAGTGTTTGGATTACTGAAACTCTACAATCTACATTTTTAAAGAGTTACTTAAAACACCTAAAACCTCATTTATTATTACTATGGCAGTACCGGTAAATCGTGATTTTAGTTATTTATAGCTTGAAAAAATCATGTCTATTTTTTATATCGAAATTTAACTAACTAGCACGATTGTAATATAAACTAACAATAAAACATTCTCAACTATCCATCCGATACAGAATGAATAAAAAATCGTGTACAAAACAAATTAGATAAAAATATGTACATAGGAAATAATTATAAAAGTAATTCACCTTTATGTATAGTACACTAATCACATAAAATAACACAGCACTAAACTTTCATAAGCGCGGGAAACCTGGATTATAATTTTTTATCTGTGAAAATGCGCGGGAAGCGGTGCGTTCCTCAGAGTTATGTCGGACGTACTGGCAAGAAACAGGCTTGACTACGTGCGCGTATTGCCTATGAGAACCGATGATAGCCATGAACCGCAAAAATGTCTCATTGTACAAAATAACATAACGGTGCCCCTTTTTGTCGATGTACTCGTTATATAATAAAGCAATGAAAACAATGATTTGTCAGTTTCCTAGAAATGCATGTGTGAAACATGATTAACATTCACGCTATTGTAAAATTACTTGCAACGATTTTTATCTGTAAATGGCGTATAAATTGATTCGCTAATGGTAACAAAAGCACAGAATATATAATAGTACTACACAAAAGTGTTATATTTAGTACCCAAGTATGCGAAATTACTACTTTTGTTCAGATCAACTGATAGAGCCAAGATAGAGCTATCCAAAATTAATAATTTGCAACATTGAATAAACACTATCGTTTTCCCTATTTTATTAAAATAATCATTTTTTAGTATAAGTAAGTATAGGTATAAAATATAAATCATTACATTAGGGAAAAATATATAGACCCAGTTCAGCATAGATATTTAGATAGGTACAACTTACTTATATTTTTTTTAACATTTCCGTAAGTTACAGCATAATATATTCGCTAGGCGTTCTATTTTTCCCATTTTTAAAACCTATACAAAATTAGTAACATCTAAGCAACATACATAATTTGTTTCCAGTAAAAAATCATTTTCATACATTTTCCGTGGCCGTAGTTATCCCAGTTTCAGAATAACGTCATAACGTGTAGATGACGTCAGCATATTTTCCAACCAACTTCATTTCTGCACTATCTAATGAGAGATATTTTACTTGCATTTATTTTTGAACGAACGTTTTATAAAACTTTCAGACAGAATGAACGGATTTTTATTAATTACTTGCTGTGACTGCATTAGCTTATATTGTGTATTAAAAGCAATTTTCTATAATTCTCTTCCCATATATTACAATTTCAAAATGAAACAACAGAAAAGAAGAAGCATTTATTCTTCTGAAATTTTCAATATACAGGGTGTCCCGCTATTGGTATACTAAGCGCGAAGGAACTTGTAGTTTTGCATACACTGATCACGTAAAAAATACTTTAAAAAAAAATTACGTCCAAAATTTTTTGCTAAATTTTTCCTGAAAATCCATGTTTTCTTCTCTAGCTTCGCGCAGCCGGCATATACCGCTTCTCTAATACGAGCATTTTATCTATGAAAACATAATCTTAAACGATAGCTCACGTGCTGGTGGCAAAGTTGGGCGGCTCGCTTGTTATGGGTGTACACATAGAGTTTTAAGAATTCATCTATTTGAAAAAAAAATGCGTCTGGAATTTTTTAATTATTTTTTACGTACTCAGCGTATGCAAAACTATAACCTCCTTTGAGCTTAGTATACCAACAGTGGGACACCCTGTATAACTCAACTCACAAATATTTAAAAAACTAACCTGTCACTCACTTCCACAATTTCTCAAAGCACAAAAAGTTACCATTAAATCAAATCGAAAGTAAGACAAAGCAACACTTTCGTATTTCAATATAGAGTACCTAAGAGTTTAATCAATAATTCAAATTATATAATACCATATTCAGGCGCTAAAATTTTAATAAAACTCGTGATCAATGAGTATAACATTATCATTCACGCTGACCTACAGATGAAAAATTACGTATCACCTGTACGCAACTGCATCCATCGGTCAATGAACCATCTATGACGAAAGAGTATGCACTGTTCAAACACTATGACCTTAATACTGCGTAGAAAGTTGCTGGCTTATTGTTTTACTCTGCAAGCTTTAATTACGCCGATAAAGCCTGATAACGTGTTCTGGATTCTCGTGATAAAAGGAAAGTCGCTTTTGTGCAATGTTTTTTCCACTCTTTTAAATAGAGTAATGTGATACCACAGACTAATAATACCTAATAGGTATACTAGCTACGTATACAAGTGATACATATAATATAATACATATAATATTTTTGTTTAATAATGGTTCGAATCACGAACGATTTTAAGAGAGGATTAGATTCGAACTGAATTCTCATTGTTTTGTCTAAACTTCTGATACCTACAAGTTAAGTCAAAAATGTTCATGGTAGCGCAAACACAAGCGCAAACGTCTGATATTAGCAAAACCCTTTAAAAAGTTATTTGTACTTTGTAGTTTGTATTTATTTTCTTCTCTAATAATACAATGTCAACTATATCGATTGTACGAATTAAAAATTAATATTAAGTAGAAATGCCAGATCTAAATGGGACGTTCGTGTTCTTCAAACATATAAAAATAATAGTTAAAAAAAAACTAAAAAACACGCTTTTTATATAAAACCGAACTAAAAAATAGAAAATAAAAAATGAATTTAAATTAAGAAAATAGTGTTAAAAATTTCAATGAATATAAATTAATAATAGTGTGAGTAAAAAAAATTATTTTATTAAAAAAAAAGCGTGGGGTGCTTCGTAAGATATTATCGAAATGATAATCACTCTACTCATATCTGCCAACTAGCTGCTCCGCGCGGTTTCACCCCCGTGGCTCCACTCCTGTTGCCCGTAGCGTGATGAAATATAGCCTATAACCACAGACTAATAATAATATACTACGTATACAACTATAACCTTCCTCGATAAATGGGCTATCTAACACCGAAAGAATTTTTCAAATCGGACCAGTAGTTCCCGAGATTAGTGCGTTCAAACAAACAAACAAACAAACAAACAAACTCTTCAGCTTTATAATATTAGTATAGATTAAATATCTATAACCATTGACACCATGCACCCCACGCTTTTTTTAAAATAAAATAATTTTTTTTTACTCACACTATTATTGAATAATAGTGTGAGTAAAAAAATAATTTAATTTATATTCATTGAAATTTTTAACACTATTTTCTTAATTTAAATTCATTTAAATTTATTCTCTATTTTTTAGTTCGGTTTTATATAAAAAGCGTGTTTTTTAGTTTTTTTAAACTATTATTTATTTTCTACTTTTTAGTTTGGATTATTTATAATAGCTTGTTTTTTTTATTTTAAACTATTGCACGACTCATGATGCGAAGCATCAGAGAGTGCTTTACGATCGAAAATTTTTTTTCGCCTTATTTTGGCAACTATTTTTTAGTATTATAGTTAGTTAAAGGAATCAAGATATTTTGCATACTATTTTCGAGATAATTTAACGGAGGTTAATTCTATAAGTACTTGCTAAAAATTAATTTAGTGCAATAGAAACGGAAAATAATTAAACTTAGTCACAGAGACGGTAGCTAGCTATTGCAATTGAATAAACTTAAATCAAATAGAAATAGATTCTAAGTTTCTAATGTATTTTTAGCCTGCCTAAATTATATTTTTTCGAAGATTCTATGCTATAGTCATAGACAATTCAGAATATTGCCCTACATTCAAAACTTTTTCATAAGTAATTTTACTCCCAATCAATCATTTCGCAAATTCAATCCATCGTTACATTTCCGCTGATCCAGCAAATTCAAATTCAAATCAAATTCGCAATCCCATTTTGCCGTAAGTGCAACGTCAGTGAACAATGAAGGCTCAATTTCCATGTGCATTGACCTGTTTCTATATCAAAGCACTCAAAGGTACCATCTATACTATACTAATATTATAAAGCTGAAGTTTGTTTGTTCGTTTGAACGCGCTTATCTCGGGAACTACTGGTCCGATTTGAAAAATTCTTTCGGTGAGATAGCCCATTAATCGAGGAAGGCCTAAGAGGAAGGCTATAGGCTATATAACGCTAAGACCAACAGGAGCGGAGCTAGTACAGCCCCCCTAGTCAAGTGGCTTTCTGTTAGCGTAGCGTTCAATAGAATAGACTACGAATGTATGCGATTGACGTAGGCTGTAGATAAACGTATCTACGCTAACAGAAAGCCACTTGACTAGGGGGGCTGGTCAGTTTGTTTTGTTATCTGGCAAAGGGGTTTGTAGAGGCACAAATATTGATTAGGAGATCGTAGATATTTGTTGTAGACAACAGATATATATAAATAACCATAGGTGATATTATGGCGATCAGGAGTAATAAAATAATTAAACAATGAATTTAGTGTTCAAATATAGGGATTCATAAAGTAGGGTTGGGAAGCGAAGGACATTTGGCCTTTCGTCGTTCCTATATTCATATAAAGAAATAGGAGAAAACCTCTACGAGATCGAAATGTTCGCGCATACTCGTGAGGAAGGTCAATACAGTCTTTGGGTCACTGAGCATAAGAAAATGTGACGTTGAATTTTCATTTTTTATCACAAAATTTTCTTATTTTAAATAAATTAATTATTATTTAAGACGTAACGAAAATCCCACACAGTTCCCGGTCTCTAGGGATAAAAAATATATATTTGAACCACAGATTTGAACTAATTCAAGTTTCAATTCTAATCGGTTCAGTGGTTGAGGCGTGAAGAAGAACCAGACACACAGATAGAATTACTTTTTACATACATTTGATATTTAAAAACTGAATGAAATAATATGCAGGCGTCGCGTCGTTTCAGTTTCGTGACGTCATTTGCTTTTATTTCAGTTTTTATTCAACTTCGTCTTTGTTTTTACGTGTAGTAGTTACTAGGAATTCAGATGAACTAGATAAAACTTATCATATACCACATTGGTACAAACTTGTTAAAAATTAACACTGAAAAAACTTGTCTGGTACGATTCAGTAATTTTTATTTGATAGTATTGACTTTCATTCAATTTACGTAACAACTTACTTATCTAAAGGGGTGTAAATAAAACAACCAAGTCATCTAACTCTCAAAGAGTTTAATTAGAATTATTTTGTTCTTGGAACTGGGAAAACATTAGTTAATTTTTATTTAACCGCACCACAATTTTAAATATGTATTTAAATATATTTTTTTAATCTAAAGCATTTCTTTAAAATATCAATTTTATTAACTTCCATTTGTTAAACATACATATATTATGGATCACAAGATGAATATATATAATGGAGTCTCAGAAGAGGTTTGTGCGTCGTTATACCACTCACACTAAGAACCAATCAAGACATGCAAATGTATTTGTCATGTTTGTATAAGTATACATATTTCTATAAATAGGTACAATTATATCGAGATATGATTTGTTCAATATAAATCTATGTTTTGTACTATGAAAATACGTTTTGTTACATTTTATAATCATCTTAAAGACATTCTGGTTACAAAGTAGAATTTAATTAATTTTCTTTAATTTTCCTTACAGGGTCTGGTGCTTTATAAACAACTAAATATTACACTAAAGTTTCCCGAAGAGACCACAGAACAGTATATCAAATTAGAATTTTACTTGAGCATCTGTCCCCATTTTTGCGAACTACCGACTCTTTGACGTAGAACTCTTCCAAAAATCGAACTGCGTTATAAAAATTATAATACGTATATATAAATAACTCCAAGGCTTACACTCACACAAGAATGCATTTGCATTTATCACAAATCACACGACGCACTGGACCCCTAATCTCTAAAGTAGAATGATATTAAATTCCTCTACAAACTAACTTGTACTCTAAACACCTATTCATAAATAAACTACTACTTAAACAATTCTTTAAGTATCACGATTATAGTCATATTAAGGACATGGCGTAATAATTCATGGCATAAGTACATAAAAATAATTAAATTTATTTTAAAATCTACAATCACAACATGGCGAGAGACGCCTAGGGTCCTCTTAAATCATTATTAAAAAAATAACGCTATGCGGAAACTTAGGGGTTAATCGACAGTTCAGCTTAAATCTTGCAGAACCTAATTGAGTCAA
>CAJQZN010022854.1:0-24890 GCA_907164685.1 Colias eurytheme | reverse complement strand
TAAAAAAAAATTATGAGGCGTGCACTTTTGGATTTTCCAAATTATTTGTATATATTGTAGATGTTGTTATAATATTCATTAGCCATCAACCTATATGACATGGACATCCGCAAACCGATTCCTTGAACAGTTATTCTGCTATTAACCGATTAGGGGGTCTAAAAAGAAGAAAATATGAGACGGGATTTACTTCCACTTCCATAAAATTATTGAATAAAAATATTTCAAACTTTTAATAGAGTTAATTTTATTAATTACTAGTGGTCCGCCCCGGCTTCGCCCTTGGTACATATTTACGTTTTCTCTACATAAAAACCATCCTCGTACTTCAAGGAATATAATAAAAAAAGAATTATCGAAATCGGTTCAGCCGTTCTCGAGTTATGCGCTTAACAACACATTTTGCGATTCATTTTTATATATAAGAAAGAAGATAAATAAAGTCTCGCTTAAAATATCTCAAATTCAAACCTATATTTACAATATTTTTTTTAATATTTGAGTTTATAAGTATTTGTATGATTATATTTCAAACGAAACTACAAATTTTACCCAGCTTTTTCAATACAACCTGATCGTTTTTATATCAAACAATAGCAACCCTACAGCGCCAGGATTTTCAATTCAAACGTACCCAAAACCCTGAAATTTTTAATCAAGCCGACAAAGAAAGTATTTTCCATTCCGCACGCGCACCGCTCTCATTAAGAATTCGTTTCTGCAGAGCTAACCCTAAACAAAAACGTGCAATCCTATGTTTTTATAACGAACGCCTAATATGTAAAATAAACGGAACGGAAATTAAAACAACCCTAATTAATTCCTCAAACAGAGCCCCCTGTGTAACCACGATAAAGTATACAGGCGGAAATGATGAATCAAAGGGAAATTCAAGAAAGTGTACCTACGCGCTCCGTCCCGACGCCTGGCAGCCCCGCGCCGGGCTCGCGGCCGGGTTAGGGCGGCAGAACGCACATGCGTATTTGAAACACCCAAATACCTAAGCCGGCCTTCCATTTTGTTTTTTGCGCAGTCATTACTTTTTTCGTCTATTTTCGTAGTTCCCGCTAAATTGTTTAATGGTATGCAGCATAATTGAATGCGTTGTTTAGATAAAAAGAATTTCCATATTTTACAGTAGATAACGCTGTTTTAAAAATGAGAGTATGGCATAATTTTATGAGAAAATATAATTTGTTCGTATGTTATTTTCTGTTTTAATAAGATTCCAGGGACCTTTCCACTGCTATTTTCATTTAGATTATTAAATAATTACACAAATGTAGAGCTAGCAACAATTAATATACCTACCAAGATATGATTATATCGTATCCTTTAGGTAGGTACCCTGTTTTGAGCCGCGTTTAGGTACTTACTAAATGAATTAATAAGGTAATAATGTAAACATATGCAACAAATTGATATCCTAATCAGCAAAACCAATATCTCTATACAAATATAAGGATACCCTTATATACTTTTATTTAACAAACAATGACTGCGGCGTAAGAACCTACCTAATATACATATGCGAAATATAAACCAGGGGATTTTAACCACTATTCCTGCATAGTACGACTCACCAAGGGTATAATCCGGTAGAATTAAATTGGTAGGTATTCGCCAGAAGCCATAATCAATCATCATGACATTTCTATTTATCTGGATGAGCATCACTTCACATATTAATGGATCTTTGTTATTTTTATCCCCATGGAGGCTTCATGATTAAAGGATTGGGGTGATAAGTAGAAAATAATGCATAATTCAGCATCGGTTACCTAAAGGCTATTTATTAAATGTTCAGTGACTGTAACAATCTAATAAAATAATTATTTTTATGTTCAACATTTTGATTATTTGTTAGACGTAGCTTATGGGGATATGGTCAGAAATAGGATAATATCACATATCTAGGTACCTATTTATTTAAGACCTCAAAAAGCAACACAAAAATAAGAATAAACAACAGGTCTGTTTTTTAAAGTGAAACTTTTATTACATCGTCTCAAACTTTTTAGTCTGTGTAGCGCATGTCGCGTGTATCGCGGCTGCCGAGTAGGTATACCTACTCGGCACGCGACATGCGCTACACAAAGCAGTGTTCGGAACCGTTCGAACAGTTTCACTTTTACCGTGGTTTCATAAAACCACACAACATTTTTTATTATGTTCATTGTATCTAGCCATTGTTTAACGTCATCAAACCTTTTCCCATACATTCATCAAATCTGACCTTTGGACCAGGACTGACCAACCCAAATGTTATAAAATTTCGTTTCCCGTATACTCTATCACAAAGTACACCGATGTTTACAAACACTTCGGTAAAAAGCGTAAACTTGCCCGAATCGTATTGAATAAATAAATAGCTACGCCTAAATCGGTAACGGGCAAACATGAAGAATTATCGATTTACTGAGCAAATGACATCGATATACTTACTTGGTTTTCTACAGAATCGTAGCGTGCCTTGGCGGGGCCCCGTATAAAAATTTGTTTGGGGGCCCTTAGGAAGTAAAGATTTCTCACAAAAGCGCACGCTGGGGGCCCCCTTGGCGCGGGGGCCCCGTATAATTGATACGGCAGATACGGCGGTAGCTACGCCCCTGGTTTTCTATAACTTTTTGTGGCAGTAATGGATATGGAATAAGAAGGAATGGAATGAATGAAGTAAGTTCGTTTTTTACTTGTGTTATTTTTTTATGAATTTGTATATTTATTTGAAAGTGAAAAACATTTGCGATTAGGAGTCTGCTGTTTGAATTTATTTCCAGGCGTACCTATAAGAGGTTTAAAGATTATTATCCTTTTTAACTAATAAATAGATATAATATATTAATTTTAACTCAAGGTTTAAGGTTAAAATAATAAAAATTAATAACTCTAGGAAATGTACAAATAAAAAGTATGCAAATTAAAATAATTATTAGATATTTAACAAATCTACACGCTTTAAATTGTTAGAAATAAACTTAATTTTATTATTATCAATATCAGTTCATCCAGTCGATAATTCTGAGGTAACAAACCCAAAAAAAATACAGTCGAATTGACAACCTCATTTTTTGAAGTCGGTTGAAAATTGAATAAGAATTAAGATTATCATTCGTCTTTGTAATAATTCGTCAAATCCTCACTACCACAATCAAAACCAGAAACATCATGACCAAAGACAATCCATTAACAATACTCTATAGTCTATGCCGCAATATTATCAAGACAAATGAGACATAGACAATCCTATTTACTTCTATCTGTCCGCAAACTGGCGCCTTCTTTTATGCAATCAATTCGATAGTACGCGATAAACAATCCTATTCCATGCGCAGAAAGGTAATTTTTGCCGAGTGCAAAACGCGAAAACATTTCTTTTACATAGCGACCAGCGTTGTCGTTGACATTTGAGATTTAGCGTGTTGAAAATAGGGTATTATTTTCATTGCATGCTGCTCGCGTAGTGAGGCCATTTTGAATTGATATTGGCGGTCAAAATTTATTGCGCATAAATGTACCTCTGGCTAACCCGGGAGTTAGAGGGAGGAGGGAGTAGGCTTAAAAATCGGAGTGAGAGGTGAGGGGAATGTTTTTAGCGTTCGCAGAGTCGGCCTATTATGCTGTTGATGGGGAACAGGGATGGATTTTTAACTTTTTTATTTTTTTTTGTGTGAAATTCTTGATCTTTAAGACGAATGAAAGTTGGGTCATAATTTAAAGGAAATAGGCATTTAAAGTCGATTTATCGTTACATCACTACATAGTATAAAACAAAGTCGCTTTCTCTGTCCCTATGTCCCTATATCCCTATGTCCCTTTTTGATGCGGTTCAAGAGGAAGGTTTATATGTATAATAACATCCATTAAATAGTGGATAAGTACTGTTATTTTTGAGGTTTCTAATGTGATGTCGTAAAAAATTACATTTTTTCCACTTAAATTGCAAACGCAGGCTGAACCCTACGAGTTTTATCAAAATAATGTACTTACTAAGTATTATACACATTGAAAAGGTCTACAGAAAAGTCCGCGGTGGTATATGTCTATATGTGTATATGTCGCTTATGGATAACCCACAATAACTTTTTTTTGTCATTTACTTTTTACGACAAATAATGGCTAATTTTCGAAGCGATTTTAACCAATACAGCATTAATCCTTAACCAATTAAATACCTTGAATACATTGTTCATTTAATATAGATCTATATGGCCCTTTACACCGTATGATTTAAGTGAATATTTTCGAAGATATTACAGATTTAAAAATTGCGGGACGTACCTACCGTTTGCGGCGGTACCGGCCGGCCGGGCCGCTATGTTTTTATTTACAACGTTCACAGTTTTTCTGTAGTGTATTTAGTATCAGCATTGCACCCGTGCGAAGCCGGGGCGGGTCGCTAGTGTTAAATAATTTGTTTTACTCAAGTTTAATTATGATATACGCTCGATTCTTCTTCTATAAAATATTATAAGATTTATGACTTTATTTTCTAAAGGTTAATCATGGTTTTGCATATTCGTAGACAAAAGGTTAGATAATATAAATAAAATGTAATGTAGATGAGGAAAAATGATTTGTTTGTTAGAGTTTTTATTACGACTGATATACGACTATGTATAATCCACATAAATACCTAGAAGTTTCTAGGACATGTGATAATTTAAAATTATTATTTTACAGATCGTATGCTGAACGTACTTCCTTGTTCATCAAATGTGGATTCATCGTGCCAAGACGTCCAATCAACATTGAAAAATAACAATTGGTACCTAATAATTATACCACTCTTTGCTTTTGACAATTTATTTTACTTCGTCCCCTGTTCTTATATTATGCTAAATGATATCTAAAAAAGACGACAATTGTTTAAGATTTACTTACAATTAATTTTAATGAATATTTTAATACCTAACTATTACCAAATACAATTTTCAGTGTCATATCGAAAAAATGCAATCGAAAATGAAACCCAAGTTAAAGCATATGAAATTAAACAATATAAAATAAAACAACATTGATACGACAGAATTACAATGTATTTCAATATCAAAACACACTTCACGCTCTATTTTAAATAGTCTAAGAATATTACTGACACTTAATAAAAATAGAAAAAAAAAGCAGAAAATAGAAACAAAAAAGTAAAGTACGTCTCTGTAACGCGTTTAACCCGCACCCTCACGACCTACGCACGTCTCACTCGCACTAACTCCAAAAAAGAACACCCCATTCCACCCTTAGCTTAAATTATTGCACCTCCATTCCAACACTAAAGAATTGGACAGATCTATACATTCACTAAAATCGATCCTATCACCACACAATAAGGCCTAATTCGCGTGCACAGGACAATCGCAAACAAATTTCTCCAAAGAACGCTGCTGATTTGTATCCATTAGCCACCGACTTCATTGCGTTTCAAATTGAATTAACTCATTTAGGGAATAAAGTCTATATTCGGTTGAATGATTAGGCGAAAAAAGCGTCTTTTGAAAGTTGAAGGATTATAGCGAGGCAAATACAAAGGCATAATAAGCCTTTGGGCGGGGTGGGGATGAATGTAGTCCGCGGTCTCGTGGGGAGATATCGCATTAGGCTAAGAACTACGGAAAGGAAATGACGTAGTTTAAGGCAAACTGATAATGATTTAATTTAAAATAGATTTTATATCACTGCATCCTTAATTATAACAAGCACACGTTTCAATGTAATTACACATGTACTTACATTGTACACATAAAAAAAAAATTCAAAATGCGAAACATATTGAGAAACATATCAGAAAATATGCTTATGTTGCATGCATGTTTTTTTTTTTGATATCGCCTTAACTAGGTTGAATACTGGACACTTAATTAATTATTTTCAGTAAATAGTGACCTAATTTAATAATTTAAACAAAAACAAATGAAAGAAATAAATTCTTAAAATTCAAGCCTTTGTGTCCTAAGTATAACTCAACGCCATCTAGTTCAAGTCAAATCAAAGAAAAAGTAATTATCCTGAACAAATTTTTTTTATATATTTTTAAACGAATAAATACTTACTTTAACATACTCCGGTACATCTTTCATAACATTTTACTCCATAGATAAAATACGTTAGTGGTTAAATAATTTTCCAGTTATAGAGATTGAACCTGCATCCCTCGTCGAGCATACATGATTGCTCACGTACGAAATCGCGCCGTAAAAAATTAAGACCAATTCTCTATGGGCTATGTTGTCTGTGTTGCCGTGATCGATTTTTCGGTCCATATTAATGAATAGGCCTACGAAGCCTTTCATTCAGTGTAGCGAACGCACTGATGTGTGCTTTTAAAGAAAAACAATGTTTTATAAATCAATAGAATAGGTACATTTATTATAATAGATGCAGCCGATGCGGTACAATAAGTAGGTACTATATTTACTTGTGTTTGATTTTATGTTTATTCGTATAAAAAGTACAAATTGATGATATTTTAAAAGCGATTTGCCTATTATAGTTTTGATATGGATTTATTTGTAATTGACTATCACCATCTAGATTCTAGATAAATGTCAGCTCCTTTTTCTGTAAAGTATTCGAAACATCGGTAAAAATAATCTTATGAATAAATCAATTTCAATAATATGTCAAAGATAAATTAATTTCTGAATACTAAAATACCTATTAGATGTTAGAATGCCATTTGGGATGAAAGATGGAAAATAATATGAGCCACTTATAAATGAATGTTAATGGTATAAATATTTTACTTTTAAAATAGTTTGAAGAACTAAAATATAGATAAATAATGCAATGATAGTCATTACAAACTCTATTTCCTCTTTATTTCAAAGTACATAATTATACGATTGTCCTATTTGTATGTTATGATAAATGGATTTATGCAACGGCTGTAGTAAATATCTATGTACCAAGGTAAGGAATATGTCTTGTTTCTACCTTATAATAACCGTAAATTCGTATTAAAATCATATAATAAAAACTACCAAATTTCAAATTTCCATCTCCAGTATTACGTTTTTCTAAAAATTATAAGCCCAAAGTGACTAGCTGCACGAACAATCTGCTCCCAGCAGCTTACGGATGAAAACAATAAGATAATGTCTGTCTCTTAGCAATAATGTTACTTTCGACTAAGAAGAAACTAAAAAGACTTTCCATAACTAGTGAAAGAATTTACAAGATCGTTGCAGTAATTTTTGTAGTATAGTAATACGTAGGTACTTATATAGGTATGGTACCTACAAACAAATCCATTTTATAATCTTAGAGGAAATTATGTCAGAGAAACGAATTTTCAAATCTTGCCTCGTTATAACATTAACACTAACAGGCAACAGCATCCCTTATTTCACAGCATACCTACCTGTCGACGCTTCCATACAACGATTACGCTGAAAAATAAGAAAGACGTTACCATAATGAAATTATTCCGTCGCTTGAGTAATTAAGTTATCCGATTACATAGTACGGGTATATAACAGACGACGTACAAAAAGCACGGAGACAGCGGGTATCAGATGAACGTAATTTTTCATTACATTACCATAGGATAGTCATGCGAGCGTGAAGATAAGCTTGAGCCCGGCCCTGTACCATGTGAGCGAGCGATAGGCCGCGTCGCTTTTGTTACGTTTATTTTTTGTGGAACATTTTTTTAATTTGTTCTTTTATGTAAAATAGTTTTTCTTATAGATTGAAGATTTGTAATGAAATGGTTAAGATATAAAATGGAATACTATAAAGCGGTGTGAAAGAATCTGGTGTGGTGCTTGTAGTTTGTAATAGCTAGCTCATATAATAGGTAGGACTTCAACACTATCTATTAAAAAGTCAATAATATAGGCTAGGTAATTAAATTTGAGTGTTAAATATTCTCTTAAATCAAGTAGACCGTGTGTTGGAATTTTGTAGAGATACCTATTGTACTTACTTATCTTAAAATACATAATTCAAATACATATACTTACTTATAAATCACTTGCTTATAAGTCTCAGCGGCCTTGTCTATGTAAATTTCATCGAGATCCGATACGCTGTATTTGCAAGCAAGAATAGGCTCCATCTTCAAAAATATTCAAGATTTCATTAAAGAAGGTGAATATAATCTAGATAGTTTAAAAGCTTCACCTCGATTTTTTGTTCTTTCAGTGTGCTATTATGCTATTATTCTGAAATAGGAAAAGTACTTATTGTAGTACTTTCGTCCTATCATTTTTAACCTTTTAAAATTGTTTTATTGTAAGATAAAGTATAGAAGGAATAATGTAGAGTAGAGAAATTTTTAATCGATATCTGTACTTTCAAAGACAATTTTCCTTGCATGATTTCGGTCTTTGCAGGAAGACAATACTTTTCATGCAGGCAAAATGCAGGACATACAATACTCGTAGATTTATTCTAGTAAAAGGGTTTTCAAAATCAGTTAAGTAGTTTCTCAGGTATCACAAACAAACAAAAAAAAAACAAATATTTTCTGTGTACAATAAGGCTATACTCAGTCACATAATTTTACACCATATTTAAATAGTTTTTTTTTAGTAAAAACTGTCTTACAATTGTTCTGCATTATTATTGATTCGTATACATATCCCACATCGAATTCTGTATCTAATAACTACAATAAATAATTATTTATAAAATTTTATTAATCATTACACTGTTTTCCTAACAGAAAATTCTTTGGTTTCAGATACTGAAATCTGAATTTAAAACTGATATTAGTAATAACATAATATTATGTAGGTACATCTAGTTACATAACCTAGTTAATATCGTAATAAGAAAGACTATTTCTTTAAATAAAAATAAAAAATAAACTTTTAATAAAAAAATACGCTCAAAATAAAAATAGATATCATGGTACAGGGGTGCGGATGTGGGGTTCCCTTAGGAAATTAATCGTCGAGTTTGTTGAGCCCTTTCCGAATGTGGTACACACCCCTGCCGCTAGATGGCGACTCTACTTATAAAATTAAATTTAAATTTTGTTTCGTTGTAAAATCAATTAAGTTTTAGTGACGGACAAATAATAGACCAGTGATTTTTTTTTGGTATTTGATTCGGTCTTGTAAAATTGATAATCTTAAATAAGTATAAGTGTATACTTAACCATTAGGTAATTAGGTAGTAACTAAATATTTAATAATCTGTGCTTTTACTGACTTTACTTACTTACAAAGGATTGCAAAACACGACATAATTTAGTTTATGTACAAAAAAATATACTATCTACGCATTTGTAGGTAAATTACGAAACATTGAAGCCTATTGGATTTATGATACGTTTACTTCCGTGACTAGGTATATTTGTGAAATATACCTACTCGATATTTAGTAAGCACCTATGTGTTATATTTTCCGCCGTGACCGCCTCCTTGGTACAGTGGTTGACGCATGAGCGTAGCACCGAGGGGCTACGCTCACGCGTCAACCACTGTACTTTCTGGCTTTGATTCCCGGTGGAGACGAAGAAAAAAAAATGTCTTGGTCTGGTAGGACACAGAAGGCTGATCACCTACCTACTTAATGTCCCTAAAGAAAATCGATCAGTGAAACAGATGTATATAATGCATCTGCCCGTTACCCCACTTGGGGACATGGGACTTAACTTTTTTATGTGTTATATTTTCAGCTAAACTTTATGATTATTAAAATAAATAAAACATTAACTATTACAGGCGTTTCAATAATTCATATAAACATTTTATCATAAAATATTTACACTGAATTTTATTTGATGGATGTAATTTCAACTTGAAATATTGTAGTTTATTTAATTAACCTCAAATGTGGAATTTGAGCGCCGGTTATTAATCTATCTATTAAAATAGTTTCATTCGTTTAGTTTTAACATCGACATACATGTTCGTCATCATTAGGTACTGTATGATAATAATTATTTATTTCATGTACGATGTTGATAACTTTAATACTATAGGTACCAACTAACTTGATTAACTTTAAATACTAAAATTATAAGTAGATGTTTTAATAATTAATATAATATATGTATAGGTCCGCCTCCGCCTCCTTGGTACAGTGGTTGACGCGTGAGCGTAACAACGAGGGGTCCTGGGTTCGATTCCCGGTGGAGACGAAGAAAAAAAAATGTCTCGGTCTGGTAGGACGCAGAAGACTGATCACCTACTTGTCCCTAAAGAAAATCGATCAGTGAAACATGATGTATACCTAATGCATCTGCCCCTTACCCCACAATGGGGACATGGGACTTCACTCACTTCACTGTATAGGTATACTTTTTCTACAAATGTTACACTGCCTACGCTAAAAATAGCGCTAGGTAGGTATAGATATGTATCTATAGAATATCTCATTTATTTTACATGCTTCGAATGCTATCAATATTATTGTATGTCCATTGTAAAGATTTGAAAGAATATAGCAAAGCTTACATTCGTACGGATATTAATTAATTAATAACTATAGGAGAATTGCCAACAACTTTATTTAGTAATATGTAAGTATATTATTATGTGTAAATTAATTTCTCGAATCTAAATACTCTTATAAAGCCCTTTATTCTGTAATCCCCATCATTGTTTACAATTTCCTTCAACAAAACATCAATAATTTTGTAGTGAATGTTTATAAACAATGAATAAGGAAAACTTCCCAGCACGTGCAACAAGCCAGATTGTATATTATGTTTCTTTACTTCGAATAAGTTACAAACCTTAGTTACAAACTATTTCTAATACACGATTGAGTTTCGCAATTATTTGCCTATTTTGCACGCCTCATAAGCGAAGCGTTGAGGTGGGTACTACTGTCGCTTCGCGCAAAACATCTGATTTTTCAAACTTAAAATGTCTTTATGTATCATACATTGCACTTGTAAGATAATACATACACACACATATTAAGAAAAAACACTATTTTTAACATTCATGATATTTTTGATGTCATTTTTGTTATTTAAACTAGTTAAAAAACAGTTTAAAAAAGTTCTGTCTTGGACGTCCGTGTGTCTGTATGTGCGGATCCTTTTTCTTGTTAACACGATAGCGACCGAAATACTTTACTAATCGAGTCTTTTTTTTCTCTTACGCTTGAGTATGCTCAGGAATAGAACCCTTTCATTTTTCAGGGTCTGATTCGATGTGGTTTAATTGTTATTAAATAAACAAAAATAATAATTAATAAATAATTATTAAAAAAAAATTATGAGGCGTGCACTTTTGGATTTTCCAAACTATTTTTTATTTGCGGTCCGTTTGGATGAAACCAGTATCAAAAGGAAAAAGAATCGTTGAATTTTCTTATAACGAAAACAGAATTACTAAAAGCCAGTCAACAAACAGCGCAAACAGTAAACCCAATTTCCAAGCAATGTTGAAAACTACTGAACGCTAAGTGAACTCTAGAAAGTTCTAGACGTAACGCACTCACAATTAACAAGTTGCCACTGAAAGTTAAAACCACTCATATATATCCATTACGAACAAAATATGAGCAAAGTGCAAAGTTAGACAGCGCTCCTATCCTTTAGTGACTATAATTTATGTGTGGCCAACTTCTACGGTACGGTTTGCAGAAAAGACTCGCACTCATTAGTATAGTAAGTATAAAAACTATGTAATTCGTTTATTAACTTGAATTTGATTTACATTCATTTTGCAGACTGTGAGTCAAAATTTTTCGAACGTTAGGTATCACCACATAATATTTTCATAAAGAACAATAATTACACTAACCCTTTTCTAAATCGATAGCGTATATTTTTAATTTTCATTTCCATATTGTGTCAACGTGTAACACACAGTACCAAAAAATAAACTTATTATGGATCAAGTAACTCCTTTAAAAAGAGTAGATACCTCATGCTTAAAGAAAAGCCTAAAATCCCTACAACTCAACTTAAACTCCAATAGGTAGTCTCCTTAGTTATTAAGTAAAACATAACGTTATTCACACATTATTTTTATAGAGTATACGTTGCCACTTAGTGGTATCTTTATACAATTAATGTTCTATATTAATTATTAATTAAATGTTAATAAATCAAAGAGGCTATATGCCGACGGTACACGCAAAGCAGCGTGGCGCTACGGTAATTGTACAAAAGTTCCGATCCTCAGCAACACTGAATTTGTTTCACGCTTCCTTATTTAAATTACACGGACGCTGCTGTTTTAGATAAGGCTATATTACATTTCGGTCCAGTTAGAAAACTAATTATTAATTTGCGCTAGTGTTTCGTGCTCAAATCATTTTCATGTTTTATAGCTGGCTGCTTAAAGAGGAACGTGTCTCTGGTAATTATTTAGTGTATGAAATTACGAAGATGTTTTTTACAATGAGTTATTAAGATAGACTGGATGCATATTTGAATAGTAGATAATATTATATGCTACAATAAAACTGTAATTTATTGGGTAATTGTTAAGTCAATTAACTACAGGTTATCGAAAATCAAAATATAATCTTAAACCATTTTAAACTATTAAGTTTTATTGGTTTAAGATTAGTATTTTTTTAAAATATATTGTACCTACATTAATATATTATCTACATTCACTTGTTAAAAATTGCATAGGCAATTTTGGAGTTCTTATTTGTTCTTTGTAATACATAGGTAGGTACAAGCACAATACACAAGCATACCATAGATACCCTTTGTGGGGTGTTTGTTAACTGTTAATTATTATTGCTCTGTTTTCATATTATTCTACTTAAAGTTTGGTAACTTTGCAGAATGCTTTTAAATATAAAAAGCTGATTATTTTTCGTTATAGGTAGCTAAAACAACTCGCTTCTGTAACTGACATGGTCATGATAGCGAATACAAAATTTAGATGATAAATCGCTATACTATAAACTGAAAACAAAACCCTTAATTATAATCCTTGTTAACTAAAAATGCCATTATACTTTCCTTGTATAACACGAGTACCTAAGTACCTGATTCGCTCGCCGGGGCGCAGTGAAGTCTGAAATCTAATTAATGAGATTGCGATCAACACTGTAGGTGTCTAATGCGATGCAAATCCCTTGCTGGCTTGCTCTTGGGAACCTAATGAAATTTCATTGATGGAAATTATATTTTCTGAAGATAATTTCAATGTATAGAGTACCTAATACATTTTTGTTTGAATTTCTTGACACATAACACATATTAATGTGTTCACAATCTTCAACTTAATTAAATGGTACATCTTTACCTTCAGTGAATAAATTTAATTGATAATAAATTATAAAACTATCACACATACAATTTTAACACATTTATAATAGGAGTGCCATTTCACTTAATTTCTTAAGTCAGTTTTAAATACATCGCTAAATATGATCTATAAAATCAAACAGTTAAACACAAAAACATATAGAAAGCATAGATTATAAATATGTATGTAGAATCGTAAGAGGAATATGGAAGGAGGCACAAAAGTTGAGCCGCAGGGCGGGTCTTGCGGGTCTCGCCTGTAATGAGTTGGGTGGTGCAAAGATTAGTTCATTGGAATACAGACATGGCGACTGATATACCTATTGTGTGTGCTCTAAATGTAAGGTAGTTTTGTTTGGTAAATAGTTGTTAATTGTAAAAGTGTAAATATCATAGTTAAATAAATAAATAAATGAGAGAATAATATATACCTTCAGAACTTGCATGGAATAAAACACAGTCCACATTTGCACTTCTCCAATTGGTTGTATGTTGTGATGAAAACGACATGTAAGCTCCCATTAAATACTAACCAGACCATAAAATATCAGAATATCTACCAATTCGTAGCTACTGAGCCAACTCGACCTATAGATACTCTTATGCAGCGGTGCACTACCACTGCTAGTGGATGATGATGATAACTGCGTCAATGATCTGTTGACAATTTAATGAATTTTGTTCTGTATCAATTATGCAATTTAAAAGTACTTAAAAAAACCCAAAGCAGTAATTTAACCATTCGTCTACGAAATTGTTGAACTGTTCTATAATTCTCCCACAACTACCATCATATTTAGTATCAACTACATACCCATCATAATATCATATCTGCGCCAATATTCTTTGGCCGAAGTAAAATTTTTGGGTCCACTCTCGAGACTACTGATATTTATCTGGCCGCGGCCGGACTTTTTTAATATAAATGTTCTTTGTTCCTGACGGGAGAAAGTTTTAATGAAAATTCAAATAAGGACAACTTTTTAACCTTTTGGGTTTTCGTGTTTAGAGTGGAATTGTTTTTTTGTTATTTCAAGGACCAGCGGTTAGGCCCATTGCGTTCTCTAATGGCCTTTGTTAGCTATTGTCCAAATTACATAATGATCAAATTTTATATTTTTAAAACAATAATAATTAAACATCATAAAAATAGTATCATCACATATTATAAGATGGTTTATACAAGATACAATATAGTTAAGCACAATTTAGTAACATTCAAATTTCAAAGCGAGCTTCATCAAAAAAGTCGCCTAATGCTAAATGTCGAAAACTAAAGATGTAGATAGTAGATACTTACCTACTTATAAAACATTTAAGTAAAAAAGCAAATATTTAAGTAGATTAAATTTACAATATTTATCATACAATCACATAATTATCTCATGCTCTACAAAATATACCGAAATAAGTCCAGCACAAAGTAAAAACGTTAATTAATTAAGCATAGGCAGTAGAAGCTCATTTAAATGTGTTTGTTTAGAGTAAATAAAGAGGGTTCTATTTGCTGAAGCTTCCCTCAGGCGAAGGTCTGAATAAATACCAAATGTATGAGTAGTTATGTAATTATTAAAATTGGTCTCTCTTTTAATTTGGTCTGCTCGAAAATCTTTATAGGTAGTGCTGTTCTACTTACATAAATTATGACAATGTAAGGCATGACTATTTGTTTAAAATAAAAGCACGTGAGTTGTCTATTATATAAAACTAAACTACACAATATCTATACTATAGGTAATATTATAAAGCTGAAGAGGTTCTTTGTTTGTTTGTTTGAACGCGCTAATTTCAGGAACTACTGGTCCGATTTGAAAAATTATTTCAGTGTTAGATAGCCCATTTATCATCACGCTAAGATCAACAGGAACGGAGCAATGCGGGTGAAACCGCGGGGCGCAGCAAGTAAAAGATAAATCTGTATTCAAATCTAATTGGTACCTACATAAAAAAACACCCTTATGACAAATTCTAAACCGATTAAAATATTTCAATTATTTTCATGTAGGTATGATTTTATTTACTTTGTCATTGTAAAGCCTTCATCGTGTACAAATCTGTGATATTAGTACATAATAAAACAGCCATTGTAAAAGACTTGCTACCAAACTAAGATTAAACAATAAAAACACAACCACCATTCTATTTCCTACACATAATACCTAAAGCACGTCATTACGTAACAGAAACCTATCCAAGTGAAATATAGAAACATAAAGCATACCGACTAAGACAATCATTGTAAAGTCTAAAGAACTTGACTAAACTAAGACTAAATAATAAACACACAACCACCATTCTATTTCCTACACATAATAAAGCACGTCATTACGTAACAGAAACCTATCCAAGTGAAATATAGATACATAAAGCATATACGTCCAGCAATTTTCCGACAAAATTAAAATTCTCAAACCGTCCGCACTTCGAAAAGATATATGAGGGTTCTTTTATCTTCCCCTTGTAACCTTAGGAGGGAGGGTTGCGGTTATTTATGGCCCTCTCGGGTACTCTGAGGTGCCCGCAGAATATAAATCCTGAACTTTAAATGTAAAATAAGATAGCTTTGGAGCGTGTTTTGTAAAAAACGCAAAAGCGTTTTTTACAAAAAAAAGCGTTTTTCCCAGAAAACTGGGAACGTTATGTAACGGGTGTAACGTCCGTTATTTATTTTATTAATGGTATTATTTACGTATATAATAATATAAGTAATTACTAGTTATATATTTGGTAATTATGAAACATAAAACTATTGGCAATAAGCATAGATAATGCTTTTAACATTTTTAATACCTATTCAACAAAGAGAGAATTCGCGGGCGATATTTTCAAAACTAATCGCAAAATTCGCAAAATTTTAGTGCACTTTGTAATTATTATTGAAGTGAGAATTCACTGAAATTCATAAAGACCCTATTTATTTAATCTGCATTTACTTTATTGAAACCGAGAGGTAATTAAGAATAATATTCTTAGAGAGCAATAAAAACCATTCCAACAACAACAAACATTTAATATATTATTCTTATGTACACAAACATATATAATAATGCATGTTAAGCCATTTTGAAGGATATACCGACGTGGCGTGACTCATCTTTAAAATTTTCATACATTTAACACCTTTGAGCGATAAAAAAATTCATGGTAAGCCCTTTCACGTACCCTACGCACTGACGAGCCGCACTTCTGTAACATTTAGCCGTGGCACAAACAAAAACGTATCAATGATAAAATGTAATTTCATGGATTTGTTGATATTAAAACATGGTAGTGGAAAGTAGGTATTATGACTCTCAAAGATGCAAGAAATAATGGTATCTCAAGCTAAACAACATATACAATAACGAACTTAAATTAGGAATTATTAGTAGGTACTGAAATTTTCAATGAAGGGAAGTAAGTTGCCTCTTAATAAAGTGAAATATTAATGAGTAACATATTAATATGAATGAAATGTAGTTCTCTTTCGACAAATATCACAATTAATCAAATCATAGCCAAAATCAATAATTAATTGGAAGAATAACAGATGGTGAAGCTAAAGCGATCTGTTGTACAAACCTACGTATGTACTTAATAGAATGGTATCCAATCCCTTCAATATTATAGGTACACATTAATAAGAGAAAATCTCGCGACCTCTCACCCTTCATACCAACCAAGTCCGTGACGTGGCACAATCCCTCAATAAACGACAGGACGAGCGACGATTATAGCGTGAATTTATGTGAAGATACCTTTGCGTGCTCGCCCAGATAGCCGTGTTTAAATAAGATTATACTGTAATGTACCAAAACTGCTGCTGGAGTACTCCTGAAATTGTCCGTGTTGTTACTTGCTTGATAAGTAAAGAGCTCTATGTGGAAGCAATTTTTAAACGTTGGCTGTCTCATGTAGGTAGATACGTAAAGAATAGAGTTTAGGTATAGTAATGTTGCGCGCTGTAATGTGTATTGTATGTGTAGATAACAAAACAATTGAACTATAAATTGTAGGATGAATAATACAATACAACGCAACCTTTATCATCAAATTCAAAAGCAATGTTAATAAAGTTAGAATTTTGATCATGCACCTTGCAATTTCTGTCTCTAACAAAGTGCTCAAAATAATACTTACTTATCAAGGTTCCCACAAACGTTCCAAGTAATTCCTTCAACCAATAAAGTTTTACACGGAGACAGATAACCGAATTAGCCACAAATACTTGTCGGAACGGACCCTTTTACAAGCGGACATCACCGCAAGCCAATCTATTTGTTGGACTGTCTTGAATGAAGCCATCCAGCCTCCTAATGACTCCGTGCAGTTTCAATTTGGCACAGCTGCTTTTTACTGTGACAGGCATTATCGATTGCCTTTTAGATAGACTGATTAAAATGTGTTTGTTTTTGCTGTGCAACTAATTAATTGTTATGTAGAATTAAATGGTGGTTTAGGTCAAAATGAAAGAACAAAGGTTAGTTAAACTCAATTAAGTAATCTTCATACATCACACTTACTTATCTGTGTCATTCTTAGATTGAAAAAAAGAGGGTGTCATTATATTTTTTTTGCAATAAGCTCTAATCAAATTCGAATTCGAATTGTCATTTTTCGTTTTGAATTTCGAAAATCAATTGATAGGTAGTTTTATGAGCTTCAAATTCTATCAGACTAATTTACGCACTTAAATGCACAAGTTATCCAGAGTCAACTAACTGGCCAGAAAATTAAATAACAAATGTTGAATTTATTTTAAGTAAGAGAGAATCAATTAATTATTACACACAGTCTCGCAGACGTCCTGCTCTATCAATTCTTAATATATGTCACAATGACGTGTCAAATGTAGGGTCAGCTACGGCATCGCATTTTGAAAGGTGTGAATTATTAATAACGCTTATTTCAGAATTCTCTCCTTGCTATTGAAAGTACAGAAATGAATTTATATTTATGTTAGGTATGGGAAAAACGTGGAATAGCAATTATAGTTTGAAGACTTACAAAATCAGCCATATATTAATTAACTAGCTTCCGCCCGCGACTCCGTCCGCGCGGATTTCGGTCTTCGCGTGGATGGTTTATTTCTCCATTAACTCTGACAATGACATATTATTAATATCTATTTGACCCAAATACGGCTAGGCCTATAATAATACGCAACGTGTGTTCGCGGTTCTACAGAACAACGTCTATGGATAAAACTGAAAAATTAAGATAATTTTTTTTCTACGTATTTTTCCAGGATAAAAAGTATCCTATTTTACGCCCAGGATAATAAGGTATAATTATACCAAGTTTCATCGAAATCGAACCGTTAGTTTTCACGTGATGTCTTCACATACAGACAGACAGACAGACAGACAGACAAAAATTTTTTTAATCACATATTTGGGTTTGATATCGATCCAGTAACACCCCCTGCTATTTATTTTTTCAATATTTTCAATGTACAGAATTGACCCTTCTACAGATTTATTATATGTATAGATAAGATATCTATAAACAAATCATAAACGTTACAATGAATGAAGAAGCTTGTTATTATTTGCGGATTTCTCGGCGCTGGTGTGAGTAACAATCTCATTATAGGTACATTGATTTGTTGTTATATAGATATGTATATCAATTATACGATATTACTAAATCAAGGATAGGTATACAACTGAATATTGATAAAAATCTTATTTTATTTTGTTCTCCAAAACAAAAGAACACCGAACGCTTGCAAAATGAATGTTGCAAATACGTGTGTAATAACTTCGGTAATTTTTTGTACAATTTATCTTGGCTTTTAAAGGATTACCGTTCGGAAAGTGTAAAACAAACACATTTTTCACTAGTCGCAAGACGGGATCTTGCTAGCGAAAACAAAAATTTATCTCCGCTAAACCCAGACGCTATGGTTTAATCCAATTCTTTTCTTTGTACTCGTTATTTAAGAGATAACTAACTTATGTAGTTCGAGACTTTAACACGTTTTTTAATATTTACATTGTTATAATCTGCTTACCTAATTCATTTTAACGCAGTACATTCTTAGTTCATCGACTGTGGTAAATCTACATGACTTTTATGAAAATTACACTTTTGATGTAAAATAATTTCATGCCGGCAGTCAAATTCTATATTAAGCAGTGGTATATTAAACTGGCCTTATTTAGTTCGTATCGCTGCCTCCAGTCAAACCGCTAATGTTCTGCTGACTCTACTCTGTGAAGAGTTTAAAATATTTAGACTGCGCATTTTTTAAACCGTTTTATTTAATTTATTTATCAGCACCTTATTTTATGCGAATTCTTGGTTTTAGTTAATAAATAATACTAAATTACATATTCAGTGATAAGTAAATGGATAATGAGTAGACCGCTGTTCATCTAAAATCTAAACATAAATTAATTACAATGTTTCATTGCTTTAAGAAAGTTGTAAAGATACCTAATATATTTTCTTTTCAAATCAAATCTATTTTGTGTTTTTACGATTGAGGTTCAATGCATCCATAAAACTCACCTTCTTATTGAGCCTTTAAGCAAATCAAAAATTTCTAAAATAAAAGATTTCCGGTAAATAATAATATTCAGCCGGGTCTACGCCTTCCCACTACACAGCCCCCAAGCTTTTAGACTTGCACCGGCAGCTTCTAAACTTTAAGCTCCGCTCATATATAATTCTAAACCGTGCTTTTGTTCCGTCGGGAAATAGCCGAGAGTTTCGTGTTAAATAATTTATCCCAGTGCCTCCAGTTAACTGTGAGTCAGCGAAGGTATGGTTTAAATCTGCTTAATCAGTGCCGGTATGGAGATGCTTGTTATTATTTGCGGATTTCTGGGCGCTGGTGTGAGTTACAATCTCGTTGCTACTCAAAATATTGTAATAGTATGTGCGTCTATACGTAGGTACGTAAACTATACGTAGGTGCAAAGTATTGTTAAGGGTAGAGGTACCCTTAACAATACTTTGCACCCATGTATATTTCTTTGTATCGTATCTTTTATATGTCTTCTTCTTCTATATGCGAAGATAGGTACGGTCTGAGGTTTGTGGTGCAGTTCTGGAATCTTTATATCATTCTACTTATAGATTTATGTTTAGCAACGATGTCATTTTCATCGCCCTTTATCTTAAAAAACTTGCAATCTAATAAATACATACGTACTAGGTATATAAAAGTTTACATCACATTTATTGATCGTCCATAAATCCAGATTTAAATACCCTCCAGCTTAAAGCATTCAATTTCAAAATTAGTAGCTGCCAAAGATATTCATGTTCTCCAATACCAGGTACCAGATAAATAATTTCCGAAGCGGAAACATAGGATCTTGATTGAATAAATTTAAACTCTAGTGGAAATTCTCATCCCTTCGCCCCTAATTATACCCATAGAAGGACCACTTTCAAGAGACAAACATAAAATTAAAACCATCAAACCAATTGCTATACAATTTTAGCCACTACGCTTATAAAAATTAGGTCTATAAATTAGAAATCGAAACGATTCCAAGTTTGTTGAGGCGTAATCATCTGATCCAAGGGTGGATAGGGAATCCAAAATGGCCGCCGTAAGATTTCGTTCCGTTATATTAATTAAATCTTCGTAATTTATGGGCAGGATTGCGTGCCACATGCTCGATTTGATTTATGGTTCGAGTATTAAATCTGAATTAAGTGGTCTCACAAATTATGCGCACAGGTAGGTATTGACTGGTGTTTGTGTCTTTTTATGTATAAGAGATATCAATGTATTACTTCACGGTGATATTTCTATAATACTGTACGATTGTGCGATTGTATGCGATAGTATTCGATTGTATGATGTTAGCAATTATAGCTTCCAAAGGTAAGGCTTGATTCAATTTTGTTCGTGTGTGGTTTCTATTAAAATATATTTAAATAGAAAAATATACCTACCTATTTTTTCAATACAAATCCTATTTTTTTTATATATTTTATTATTATTTAAGTTCCTACACGCCAAAAACATAATCATTCATTTCTCTTAAGGTATTCATTATTTAAACGGCCTTATTACTAAGATGTAGATATACTTAACGATCAAATTAACAATTTTCTATTAAATTCTCAAAAAATACTCTCAAACGAAAACCTTTTCGTAATGCCGGGTTCTAATCCAGCTATACTAAGTTATATATACTGTGTTTATCTAACCAGCCTCTTTGCGCCTGAAAAATTAGGCCAGCCCACCCCAAACCCTTTCATTTCATCCCTAAAGCCCACACGTTCGACCCTTGAGAAAAATATCCCGAAAAGCAGATAAGTTTTAAACAGTTTTCCAACCGTGATGAGGGATTATATAGACATTTTCATGTAAGGGTGCTTTTTGTGGATTGAATGTGGAATTTTTGAGTATAAATTTAAGTCGGGTAATGATTTGGGTACCTATATGTTTATGATGGGCAAAGTTGTTTTTAGTCACAACTTTTAGGGAGATAACTAATAACGTATCTAATTTAATTTTTTGATAGTACGATTTACAAAAAATAATATAAATGACCGACCTATATTCGGATCTTAGACCAAAATGTAGCTTACCTTTACATCTTAACAGCATATTGATACAAAAATGGTAGTCTATGTTAAAATGAATAGATTTTTATCGTGTCCCCTATTCCTATTTATAGGCCAGTTTTCTTAATTAGATTTTCATTTCAACGATTTCTATGACATGAAATTCAGACCAAAACACACACATAATTTTAATATGATGGGTTCGAATGCGTTGAGGTGAGCACAATCAAAGATGTCAGGTGTCTCCCACAGACGACCCTCTTCAAGTGACCCTCGGTTAATTAATTCGCATCTAGCCCTTGTAATATTTGAATATAACTATAAGAAATGCAACCGAATGAATATTAGCTCTATTTTGCGCCTCTTTGCATACAATTTACATACATTAGCACATTTCTATAAGATTAATTCTTTTTCTGGCAGATCTGCAAAGGGTGCTAGAGATAAAGTGAAAAGCCGTTAAACCGTCGCATTGCAATGAAAAGAAAGTTTTGAGATGTGTAGATGAGAATTATTTATGCAAAAATTGTAATAATTTATTGTTATAAACAATACTTCTGGACATAATCCCGTTAGTTTCAAAGATAGAGAGATTTCATAGATGTGATCCTTTTAATAATTTTTAGTTAGGCACATAAACTGACTCGTAACTTCTGCCATGATACCCTAGTCATATAAATAGATATATAATAGATAGATAAAACAATAACGACCAATCTATTCTTATCTTTACTCACACAGAAAAAAATGCTAAGCCTTTTTTGAGGAGTTTTGATACAAACACTGTAACAGGAACATTTTCTATAGATATACGTAAATACAATGATGGTAACTTATCGATTATCGATAATTCATCTTATTTACTTACTGCTTACTGATCGATTGTAATAGACTATCGTTCATTGTGTCTATCGATGTCTAGCCATACGTCAAACAGGGTTTTTTCACAAAGTGTAGATAGACTGTAGGGCCTAAAAAACTTAGCGTGAACCGAGTGTTATGCACTGAAATGGACACAAAGTGTCGCTTTCCGTGAGCTTTGCACTCCACTTGCATTCGCTATAGTGTTGTTTTTATTTACGCTATTGACTTCCAAATGCGTGCCTGAAAACCGGCGTATAGACTAGATAAACTGTATTACATATGTGGGGGCTATAGGAAGTTTTCAATTGGTAGGTAGGATAGATTGTTCTTGGGTAAAGATAGTATGTAGAATGAAATCACATCGCATGATGTATCAGACAAAATCTTACTAAGATTAATTATTTACTGATATTGAAGTTAATGATAATAACGTATTTTTATATAAATTAAAATATTTGAACAATTTGCAATGTACATAGCTGATGTTTATTCAGAATAATATTAATATATTTTGTAATTTATACACATTATACTACGAGTAGTGCGTGGAATGATTTGCAACTCAATAAACATCCCAACTTTACATAAAGCGTAAATAATACTAAAATACAAACACAGTACAGTTTTGGTAATTTTATACATACTGATTAACATTTATGCCAATTAAATAAAACACATTTGATTTCGATATGTAATTATACAAAGGAGACAGGATATTGCGTCACACATTTTACATCTAACATAAAATTGTAGCGTACATACAAAGATTACAAACGAAATGTCAACAGCTATACACAATCCCATACATTACCTTTACAAATTACGGCGAACGGGTCTTTACAAATCCAAAAAACGTTGATTATCTCCCCGTGCAATTCCCAGAACTGGGAGCCCTTTTGTTATTGTCAAATTAGCCAATCCTCAAGATAACAAAAACATCCCTTTATACCAAGGGACAAAACCCTTTTTATTGACGAATTAAAATTCAGGACTGGGTTTAACTATCTTCCGTATATAATCCGAGGGGGGTAGGTGGTACCCCGTGGTGGCCTGTGGTGTCCCCACAAATGTGAGGTGAAGTTAAGGGAGGAACTTTTAGATCTGAGCGGTTGCCGGAGTGCCAGAGGTTCGCGGAATATACGTTATTAGTTTGTTAATTTCAATCGCTCGAGTTTTGCGTGTTTCATAGAACGCTACACCTTCACGGGTAAAATTATGTCCTTTAAATTCTGCTTGTAAAAGCTGAAAATTAATATCAGAACTGAAATAGTTAACACGATGTGAGTCTGGCTTTATATTACATGATGTTTATTAAAGTTTTACTATTATTAATTACCAATTTTATAACTTTTAATGTGATTTACCTACAATAATTAAAATCCTATGGTCAATGGTGTTTTAGCAATCAATATGACTAAGATGAATTAGTTATTACTTTTATTATCAATAGAGAATCTATCGTTACAATATATTATATAGAAAAATTATATAATAATCTGCCTGCAGCAGCTGCGTATTCCTACATATATATATTTTATTATAGTTTATGACTGTAATGTCTGCCTCTCATCCATATGCGTTTTAGACATAAATATTTTACATCCATGACTTTTAATACCAATAAAATTATTCTAATTCAACCCTTACGCGCGTCTCATTTTATTGAAGACGTAAAACCTCCCTCTGGGGTAATGTTATCCTTGTATGTAATGAGGGGGAGGGTTAGGGTGCGTCTTCCATTGCGTGCCGGCCCGCGGGCGGAGGCGATTTGTCCCAACGCACAGGGTGAGGTTCTCAAACTTTTTAATTATAAATTATTATTATATTTGAAAATAATGTTACACAAAACTGCCTAAACTTGATTAATTATGTATCTTGTAAACTTATTACTCAAATATCTATCAAATATATTAAATTCTCGTATCGCGGTGTTTGTTTAAACTGCTCCGAAACGGCTTCACCGATTTTTATAAAATTTTGGGTGCATGTCGGGTAGGTCTAAGGAATCAGACAACATCTATTTCATCATTTGAGAATTAAAATACCATTCGAAATGTATTAATTGATAATTCATAGACAAAAGAAAAAATATTATTTATTCAACTAATTTTAATTAGAATTGAATGGCACCTTGTTTCTGCAAACACTATTCCCACTTACTAAGAATAATACGAACTAATCCAATTTTTTTTTCAAAGACTTTAATTGGCTTTTAATTTAAATTGAATTCTTATAAAATTACTGTAGGTAAAGCAATTTATAACACGTTTACCTCATCAACTCTGCCATTGACATTGCTATTACCATTTTTGCAATATTACCAGCAAAAAAAAAA
>CAJQZN010022849.1:0-10317 GCA_907164685.1 Colias eurytheme | reverse complement strand
CTACCACAGAATACCGAATAGGTGGCTGGCCCGGCGCGTGCTGCCGCGGCTGGCCGCCGTGTCGCCCGTGCTCACCGTGGAGCCGCGCCGCAGGAAGTTCCACCGCAGCATCACGCTCACCGTGCCGTTGCCGCAGTCGCCTGATCACAAGGTTATTTAAAGCATCTATTACGACAGTGTAAAGTCCCATGTCCCCTAGTGGGGTAAGGGGCAGATAATAAATAAATAAATATTTCAGGACAATTTTCACACACGGCACGATCTGATCCCATACCACAGAATACATAATAGTAGGCTAAACGCTACAGAACGGTCACTCCGCCTCCCGCCAAAGTTAAACACTTACCTCACCCCGCACGATCAGTCTAAAAATGGTCCACATTTTTCTACAGGGACCATACAAATTCATTGTAATCGGTTCGGTAAAATTTCACCCAAATTTCATTGTAATCGGTTCGGTAGAATTTGCGTGAAAGAGTAACAAACACACACATCCTCACAAACTTTCGCATTTATAATATTAGTAGGATAACGTGATCATTTTCAGTACATTGTCATTTTAAAATAGAATCTCTTAATTCGTAAAAAAAATACACATGAAAAAACTGTTTACCAAGAAATTTATTGACTCGACATTTGCTGGTAGGTACACGAGATAAATAACTATAAATAAAGCTATAAAAAATAGAAATTTAATGTACTACATATAATATTTATTATGTACTTAATTAATAAAAATACTACTGCATTAATCTTTTCTTATACAATACAAATAAAAATAGAATCATCTCAACACCATATCTCAGCGTCAAACATGAACACGAAACAGATTTGGAATACATCTAACCACTTAAAATAGACTTTACATTTAATTATAACATTTTCTTTACACTTATAATATGTTCCACTTAAAAATCGTAAATAAAATACAACTTATAAAAAAAAAATTTTACTTATAAAAATATAGATACCATACATTAAACCATCGTCGATACATAAGTTACCACTATTTAACTTAAATCAATTGCAGGTGGTAGAAAAACAATCGACATCGAACTTACGCCTGCTGTGCTCGATCATGGGCGGTCAAGCGCGAGCCGTGTGGGAGGATGTCACGGGTTCGACTCCGCTCACCATCACCGATGATTGTGCGTCATTCACCACCACGGTTTCTGCAAGGTAATTATGAAAAGGAGATGTTATTAAAACAACCATGATAAATTTGAATTTAGAAGAGATCAAATTTTGTACATTGCATATACCTTTACATACTAACTAATAAAAAACTAATGCACTACAACAAGCACTATCAAAAACATCACTTTCGATGTCACTACTATTATCATTACAATTTTTAATGGAAGTTAAAGTTTTGCATACGCTATATGTTCCATTGAGCATAATAAATCACATACATAGGGATATCCTATATATCGATGATTATTGTCATCAGCATCGTTCTTTGGTTGAACGAGCTAATCTCAGGAACTACGGGTCCGATTTGAACAATTAGTTAAGTATTACATAGTCTATTTTATCGAGGAATATAAATCATAAAATAGGAGCGGAGTAATGCGCGTCAAACGGGCGGGGCACAGCTAGGGCAAGAACTACAATAAGGGCCGATTTTTCAATGCTTGGGTATAACTTATCCGTTCAGTAAAGCATTACACGATAATATTAAAATGTCACGTAAACTGTCAAATACGGGCAATTAGAATACGTTTTTAAAATGGTAGTTTTATACATTATTCGACGAATAAGTTTTATCCAAGTATTGAAAAATCGGCCCTTAATTAAATTCTATCTATTGTCAATATTGTGTTACAGATTCTGGTTGATGAACTGTCAAAATGTCAGCGACGCTACCAAATTGGCTACGGAGTTATACAGGTTAGTTGTAAATGTAATCAATTTCCTGGAATAACGAATTGTGAATTTTTTGTATAGTAACTTCTAGAAAAAACCACAAACTCAGTTACTTTAAACATTTTAATTTGCATATATACTGGAACAATTTATAAAAAACAATCTAATGTTTCCTGCAAATGTGTCATTATATAGTTAATTAATTATTATTTATTAAAAATGTTTTACCAGAAGTGACGTGAGCTATATTTAACTTGAGTAATAATGCATTGTGTTTGATTGCCGCGAGTATTAGACATTTACGGCTTTACTAATAAAATGTTAAACAATGGATAAATTTCTACCATTTTCTACTATAGCTTTGTCCTGCTCTTGCTTTACAGCCACAGGACAGGTTATTGCAATAACTAATCCATTGCATAGCGAATTGGTAACATTTTATTAATAAGACCGTTAGAAATTAGCCATTTAACGTATTTAAACACGATTTATTCATTATACATTATGGTTTTAATTTCAGACAAATGCTAGTAGTGCCATTCGAAGTGCGTATCGTAGTTTTGGGCAAACGTTTGGACGCGCTCGAAGGTCGCTTGCTCGTGCTCTACATTACGGATAGATACGCGTATGAAACTCTGCTGCAACAAGTATGTATTTCTTTTATAGTTATTTATTGTATAAAAAATCAATTACTTACAGCAACTTTACCTTCAAATGCTCTTCTTCTGTATAAAGCTAGAGCAAGAGCATTTTTCGTGATCTTTTAGTGTAAACGGAAACTTGTATTCAGTGTTGTTCGAACATTGCATAGAATCTTTTCGAACGCAACAAAGAATGCTCTACGGCTGTTTACACTAAAAGGATTTGATATAGTGGGATTACAAAGAGCATTACATTGTAAATTCACCATTACAGAACAATTACACAGCAATAATTATAGTTTTGGTCCTATAAAATACTTAGTTAATAATTAGTAAATCAATAAGTTTAATTAAATACTTTATTATAGGAACACTACACAGAGATAGCGCATTCGACGTCCGTACGCTTTTTGGACGGCAAAGAAGTTTTTCTAGAGTTTTCTGGAAACCTCGTTCCGGTAACCAAATCCGGCAGTCAACCGCTGTTTACTTTTGAGGTAAGAATAATTAGATCAACTTAAAATATTATTTTAATATCGGAAATAATATTGCCGTAACACAAACAGTTACATTTTGGCCCCTAAATATTTAAGATCCAGACGGAAATCATGTTCGAAAAATGAATGTAAAAAAAATAATGTACCTATACTATATACTAAACGATTTGACTTGTAATAATTATACATATAATACTGAAGCTAACGTCTCAAATGATATTTATTAATGCTCATAACTTAGTTTTCTTTGTTCTAAGTTTGAAAGAAATTCTTGATTATATTGTTTCAAAATTACAGGCGTTCAAAGACAACCGCGTGGAATTCACAGTGCGCGTCAAACACCACGAAGAGAGCCCATCCGGTAGGATCTATTTCATGAACGAACCTAAGGTAAGAAACAATCGACAATTCGATAAATTAATGTAAAATAAACTAAAAGAGAAAGAAATTACATAGGCTTATGAATTTCGGGGTGACACAGTGCAGTATTCTCGGTCCCTTTATGTATTTAATGTATTAAAACTACTATTTGCTTAATAAGTTATCCAAATTTACATTTTCACATTCCTTAACGTTTGCTGCATGATAATAATACTTTGGAGCCATCGATTCGTTAAAAATCAAACCACAATTAACAATTTAAATTTAATTGGTCAGTAAATTTGACCAATCTATACAGGTAAAAGTTATTCATAAAGTGTTTTAAAATTCGGTTTTTTAATAAAAAAAAATCAATAAATTTTTATTGAACTTTCATGAATTTAAAATGAATAATAATGTATATAATTGCAGGTGGCCAAGGGTGAACAGTCCCAAACACCCGCATGTGTGCTCGACGTACAACTGCCCGAGCGCATCGCACCGCGAGCCGCTAAGAGCCAACTTGATTGTCTCAACCTCGACCAGTCCGGTACAGCATACATACACAAACATAACACATACATAAATATATATATATATATATATAAATCTCATGTCACAATGTTTGTCCTCAATGGACTCCTAAACCACTTAACCGATTATAATAAAATTCGCACACCATGTGCAGTTCGAGCCAACTTGAGAGATAGGATAGGTTTTATCCCGGAAATCCAACGGGAAAGGGAACTATGCGGGGTTTTCTCTGAAAACGCGAGCGAAGCCGCGGGCGGAAAGCTAGTAAATATATACATACAATCTCAGCAGAAAGACACTCACACACATGCCTCCACCAACCCGTTGAGATGCACATACACACACCTCGATCAGTCCAGTGAGATGCACACACAAATATACAGGCTTATACGAACAATCGTAGTAGAAAGACAATAACACACACATGCAAACACACACACAAACGTATACATACAGTCGCAGCAGAAAGATACTCACAAACACGCAGTTATAGTCACATCTACAATCAAAACTTAAACTAAAAAATGGCCTATTGTAAATTATGACTATTACAATACCCCATTCGAAAATACACACCATCATATACATAATAAAAACATGATATTTCAAGAATTTTTAATTTTACGAAGAGTTACTTGTATTTCGTATGAACTAGCATTTCAGTGATATTTTCTCTCAGTCTTAATATAATATTTACTTGAATAAATTATTTGCAGGATTCGACGCATTAAAAGACGAACTGAGCTTCCATTGGGGTGACCATAATCACAGTATCGGACCGCCATCGCTCCCCACACACCACGAAACGTCACCACAACTCAACGGACACGTGAGTTCACTATAATTACACTTAAAATTATAATGCAAGGGTTATGCTAATATTCAATACATTTATACCCCGTTTTAGTACTCCATTACGTTTTTAGACCCAAACAATGTGCCTGTTGTCCCGTAGTCTCAGCCCATATCGATAGTATAGTCTCGTTAACCATTGTGCATTAGACATGGGTTCGATTCACAAGCTTGCGCTCATCTACCATTAAATACATTAAACTATTCCATTTTCTAGGACAAAACCATTGCAAATGGTAATGTGAAATTCACTACTAAGGACGCGGATGATGTGAAACCCAAAGTTCAAGGTAAATATATAAATTTTCATATAAATAACTAAAATGTATCAGTCCATTATTGAAAACGTATTTAATTTTACAGTGAATGGTGACTCAGTGCACGTTGATTCGAATAAAGTGAAAGCAACATTCGATTCTGATGAAGACAAAACTCCCATGAATACATTGGAAAAAGGCAAAAAGAAATCAGAAAGCGGTTTCTTAGGAGGCCTCGCTGATAAAGTAAAGAACGTGTTTAGCCACAGTGAGGAGAAGGAAGACAGTAAAGAGTCATCGCCCAAACTAGAGCCTAAACCAGAACCCAAACCAAGAGAATCTAAAGATAAATCACCGCCGAAACCAGTACCGAGAATTATCAATGAAGATCTGCTTGAAAAAGTCGACGATATGTTCAAAGACTTAAAGGTCAAACCTCACGTACGAATCGATGAAGATGCAAACAATGAAGTGTATTTAACAAAATTAATTATCGACGATGGAGATTCTCCGAGTATAAAGGAAAAGACTGAAGAAGTGTATGAGCAGTATGAAAACATGCAACCCGTTGAAACTCCCTTGCGTAGTAAAAAAACGGATCCATTCCAGTTCTATGACGACTGCTGCAAAGGCCTATACAAAAAAGGTGAAAAACATAGCCACGAGGAAACTTCAACGTTAGCTGACAGAATAGAAAATGTCAATTTTACCGTGCATGAGACCATTCAAGAAATCGCTGATAGAGCTGAAAACGAGTCCAAAGATGTTTTAGATAAACTTTACAAAGAGAAAGATAATCTAAAACAGAAAACGTCTGAAGTACAAGATGATGTATCTAAAAATGGAGACAACTTTAAACACGACCTTGTCATCGTTGAGGAAACATTGAAGAAAAATGTTCATGATGGAGAGGATAAATTAAAAGATGCCATCAAAGAAAAATGTGATAAAGTAGCTGATACAGCACAAAATATAGAAAACGATGTTGATACATTGACTTCAGATGTTCGTACACAAGCGACCGCTGAAATTGAGAATATTAAAACAACAGCTCAGGATATTGTAAATAATCTACTAAATCAAGCTGATTCAAAACACAAAGACCATAAAACGCTAGTAATGGACTTTTTAGCCGCTGAACAAATGGAAGCTTCTAAGTCACTAGACGGTGTAACCCAAGATATAAAGAAAGAAGTAAAAAATAAGGAAAACGACCTTGTAAATACAGCTGAAGTAATAAAGGATTCTACCAAAGAAAAAATATCAGATATAGGTGAGGACTTGAACAATAAAGTGAACAATATAAAGAAAGGTGCTAAAAATAAGATGGATAATTTAAAAGAGGCAACCGATGATAAAGTGAATGAATTGAGTGATGCTATTGACTCTGCAAAGGATAAAACAGGAAAAGCGGCTGAAAATGTAAAATCAAAGGCTAAAGAAACTAAAGAAAATATAAAAGCTGAGGGCAAAAAGAAATCAAAGGAGGGCAAAAACTTTTTCACAGGACTTGTACATAATATATTTGGTGAAAAAGAAAAAGTTGAGGATGAAGTGAAAAATAGTGTATCTGAAGGCAAAAAATCCGCTAAGAAACTATTAAAACAGGCATCGCAAATGAAAGAAGACGTTGAAGAAACTGCAGCTAAGAAACAAGAACAATGTGTTGATTTTCTTGAAAATGAAACACAAAAAGTAAACGATAAGAAGGAAAAGGCTATCAACAAGGGCAATGAATTAATTTCAAACGCACAAAATACGGCTGAAGGTATTAAGGAAGATTTACATGATACAGCTACATCTGCAGCACAAAATGTTCAAGCTAATGCTCAGGCAGCTTTGAATAATCTCGAACAATTCAAGGACAGAGTAAGTCACGATGCGAATGAACAAGCAAGTAATCTAGTACAAAATATTGAAGGTAAAAGGAATCAAATAGCCGAAGATCTTTATGAGAAAAAGCAAAATGCCGTAGACAGTATACATTCAACAACGGATACCGTAATAAAAGACATTGAAAATAAAAAAGAACAAGTGACACAAAATGCACATGAACAAGCTGAGAAGCTAATTGAAAATGTAGAAAGTAAAACAAAGGAAGTCACTCAAAATATCGAACAAAAAAAAGAAAAAGTCGTTGAAAATGTTCAAAACAAGACAACGGAAATTTTGGATGGCATTCAACAGCGGAAAGATCAATTAGGGAGTGCTAAAGATGATTTAATAGAAATTATTCAGAACAAGAGCACAGATTTTTTGAACAGCGTAGACAATGCCAAGAACAACGCAGTAAATGAAGTGCAGGCTCAAAGCGCTCAAGTTATTGAAAACATTAACAAGGAAAGAGATGCAGCTATTCAAGCTGCACAGTCGAAAAGAGATGAAATCGTTGAAGACTTACACAATAAAAAAGACGAATTTACTTCAGCTGTTAATGATAAAACAAATGCAGCTGCAGACGCGCTTAAAAACACAGAAACTGTAGTAGAAAAAGTCTTGGAAAAGAAAAAGAGTGATTTAGTAGACACCGGAGATTTCATTCAAAACGCAGCCAGTAATCATATGGATAGGATAAGACAAGAAGCAGAGAGCACTACGGAAGATATAAAAAGAACAGCAGAGGAAGCTATTAACGCGGCGACACAAAAGAAATCCGAAATTCAAGCGGATATAAGCACGAAATTTGAAGGAATAAAAAATTCTGGCAAAGATAGCTTAGACAGCGTGCAACAGGCTGCTAGTGAGAAAGTTTCACAAGCTAAAGAGTCAGCGGAACAAGCGTTCGGTCACGTCAAAGATTCGTCCTTGGGCGCTTTCGGTTCAATCGAAACCGCGGCAAAGGGCAAAGTGAACGACGTTGCAGACAATTGGGAGGATCTGCAAAGTAGCACAAGGGATACCTTCGCAGAGATGAAAGATGATGTTCACGGGTTGGAAAGCTCAGCGCAAGACACTTTACATAGCTTACAGAGTTCAGCTGGCAATACTTTCGACAGTTTAGACGATTCAACGCGAGAAATAATAGCAGATGTACAAAACACGACGACCAAAGCAGGAAACGCTTCTACAGAACTATTCGGCGGTGTCAAAGATTCCTTCGAAGGTTTCACGATAACGGCGGAAAATAAACTCGAAGACATAAAGGGTGCTGCGAATGAAAGGCTAGAGGAAACTGGGCAAAGTTTGGAAAAGATGGAAAGTGACGTCACTGAGGGTGTAAAGAAAACTGGATCGAATGTTGCGCAAGGCGTGACGTCAGAGGTCGATAAATTTGCAAGCAATCTCAACGATTTGGGCAATACTGTGTTTGGATCATCGGGTAAAGGTATGTTTTTGGCTATTCATTGTAAATATTTTCATAATTTATGTTAAAGGAGGTATTGAGCATTTGATATTTAATCGTATGTCTATGGAAATATAGCCGTAATTTGAACATAATTCGCAATTGCCAGAATGTAAATAACTCGCATTGTATTGCACTAAATCGCACTTTGTCACAAGGCATTGGTTTCATGTTGAGCATTTATGATAAGTAATTCATTTCTTTGTTTATAATAATTAAATAGTTTTGAGTTTTGATCCAGATTTATGCATTTAGACATTTCAAAGATCATAACGAGAGAACAAAACTTATTTAAAAGGAATATTTAAATGCTTCTCATATTATAATACAAAAAATTACATAGTAAAAAAAATATCTTAGTGTTGTTTTTGTGAAGATTAACATTTGACCTAATGGGTTTTTTTTTTCAGATTTTTTGTACTAACATAACTTATAATTTATTTTTATTTTCAGTACTTATTTAATTATGAACTTTATTCACAGGTTTTATGAAAGATTCAAGTAAAAAATTGCTTGAATCAGAGAAATCACAATCGTCACCACACAAGAAGGGCTCAGGGTAAGATTTTAAATTATTATTATATATTACTTATAAATATAATTATTTTTACATTAATGTATATAACAATTCAATATCGAATTGCACAACTAATTCACATTTTTTCATATCGATGAGACACTTAAATAAAATTTTATTGTTCAATTCTCGATATAAAACACCTGAAGGCATTTTTATATAAAACTTAAAGAATTACCTATAGTTGTATCTTTGGTAAATAACAATACGGAAATTTGATTTAATTTACTTTATTTTTAATACTTATTCTACGTGTATATAAATTCCTAAATAAGCTTTAATAGTACACAGAGTAGATATCACAGAGCGTCATGCAACTTAGAAAGTAGTAAATCTATGATGAATTGTTATTTATAAATTCTTATTCAAACTTATTAAATGTTTCTATTGTACATTTTGGTGTATTCTTATCTAGGCTAAATTGATTTATAAGATTGTTTTATATAAAAATGCCGTATTGAGAATTGCATACAATTCAAAATATGATATATTACACATTGCCTGCGTCTAACACGTGCACCGGCTTACAGAATACCGAAACTTAAGAAAAAGAAGAAATAAGCAGCGTGCGAGCGAAGCCGAACGAACGTATGAGTGTAGATTTAATATTTATTGTTGTTAATTGTTCTGCGGTTTGTTTGTTTCACGGATTATTAATATATTAATTAATTCGATAATTCATAAATTAATGAATAATTATATGAGAATTTTCGATTGAATCGAAAAAATCGTGAATATATATTGAATCTTTTATCAATTGTATTTAAATCATGTAAAAGCGATATATACCTATTAATTTTTATATTTTTCAAGTGTTAATACAGTAAGGAATTGAATAAATATATGTATCTATATAAAATCGTAACATCTCTATTGTATTGTATTTTTAATTTATTTTTAATCGGTGCTCCGTGAAGCAAATAATTGTAAATTCTCTATATTCTGTTAATTTTATGACGTGACGTCATACGGACCTAGACTCGTAGAAGTATAGCGTCCAATTTGTTCGATAATATTATTTGAAGAGATTATAAAAGCCATCTCCAATGTACAAAGAAGTACAATTAATCTAGTTGCGGTTTCATAGAAATCGCTTTTATTAAATCGACCCTTTATTTATACAAATAATCAAGTTGAATCTTGCCTCTATTAATCATTTTGACATTTTATTCAATCGTAATATATTATTGGCTTTAAGGCGACATATTGTTTTTATTTGCAATTTGTGAAATAGTATATTTGTGTTGCATAATTTATTTTAACTAAGTGTACCGCTTGTACAGTATTCGACAGGAATTGTTTTTATAAGTTTCTCAATTTTGACTTTATACTATGGATTCAGCCATAGCTTTAGTTTGAGATCTGCTAGGTTATTTATTTTTATACT
>CAJQZN010022847.1:0-11455 GCA_907164685.1 Colias eurytheme | reverse complement strand
CGGCGCCGCAGCTCGCGCGCCTGCTCCGCCTGCCCGCGCATGCGAGCGCCGCGGGAGTACCGCGCGCGTTCTAACGACTCCCACTAAGTGGAATTAGTGCAATATTTGGTGGGTTCCGAGTTTAGACATAGGGTTAGACAAACAATAAAACATATAACAGCCATTGAGATATACATATGGAGACGAAACCGCCTATATCACTTATATTCCGCTCAACATAAGCCATATGGCTTAACCGCACGCTCATTTTTTATTTGTTTAAATATGCCTTCGTGTGGGTTACGATATTGCACAAATAATACAAATAATACGGAAAAGTGACTAACATAACTTTTCATCGGTAAGTACCTAACTAGATAAAAAATTTTAAAACTTAGAGCAAAAAAATAGCGCAGAGATTTTGTTCGTGGTGTCTCCTCCATACGTAGTAATATTATCTCAATGATAACAACTGACAAAATTTAATGAGAAACACACAGATCATTGCAAAGAAAGAAATAAGAAAACGATAAAAACAGATGCGATAATTCTAGGTGAAGTTGTTATTATGTGTTATGCTATGATATGGCCCAAGATGTCGCTGTCGATACTGCCAAACCCAGAAGGCAAAATATATGAAGATTGATGTTATTCAATAAAACAGAAAGATAATTGATATTTGATGGTTATGTTGAATCAATATAATGGATAGTTTGGTCTTTGTGTGTAAATAGGTACCGATCATGATGGTCTCTGGAAGCTTAAATATTTCGATTGTTGGTCGTTTGTATATTTTGATGTTTAATTATTATTATTCAGATCTTTTAAATGCTGTATATTGGCATGTGGATTAATATAGATAAATAAATACAGATATTTTTAATTGTATAACAAAAGTATATCACTACTCAAGATCAATAAAGCTCGTGTTATTAATTGGATAATACAAAAGTGCTGCTATAAATCCTATTAGATAAGTACCCACAAGCCACAACGCCAAGTAAGTCATTATAACAAGTTTATTCCCTGAAGTGGTTCACGTCTACATCAATTATAGCACATTCTACGAACTATGTGGAAGAGCTTAACGTAAAGCGTCAATATTAAGGCACAGATATAATATAATACTATAATTGGGTAATATAAAATATTTCGGTGACTGCATAGATATGATTTATGCAAATAATTTGAATTAATTTTTCTGAACAATATTAGTTGTATCAATAAGGGAAATAACTCGTAGATACCTTAGGTACAAGGGTCAATTTTATATGATTGCAATCCAATTATGTATTTAATCTGTCCATTCCTTTCATATAAAAAACCTATAAGACTGAAACACTCTAATTGATTCATTGGCCGCAGTTCAATGTACTAATTGTAACAATTAGGAAACAATTGAAAATTTTTAGAAAAAATGAGTTCATTGGATTTGGGCGGAAAGTTAATTTTACATGAAATAAGTAATATGTACTTACATATCTGTGATAAATAATCAACCCGATGATTACAATAAACAGCATTATTATGTGTCGTGTAGCGTGAATCTGGGACCTGAAATAAATTAAATATTCCATGTAAATTATATTAAATTTACGAAAAACACATTTCTGTCAGGTAAAGATTTTCATTATATGCATCCAATTGTTTAGACTTCAGATTCTAACCAACTAAGAAGACATTTAGGTTTCAAACCTAATGTGTTTTCTTTTTCTATTTATTTATATGTATAACAAATGCAATGCTACGTAGTACATTAAACAGGTACCCGATTAAATAAATGAAAAATATCTCACTAACATGAAATCGAGCACCATAGTATCATTGAAGGCCGTCACATTAAGATGTTCAAAGGGATCATAAGGCAGGTGGTATCGGGTAAGCAACGCCGGGTACAACAAAGCAGGGATCGTGTACGCGACCGCCACACATAGCAGCATGAACACGCGGTAGCCCTCGCGCAGCGGACGCACCCATAGCACGCTGCACGCTACTCCGACACCCATCTGAATAAATAAATAAATAAATATTTCGGGACAATTTCACACACGGCACGATCTGATTCCATACTAAGCTTTCGCTTAACCGGAAACCAGATGGCTGATAAACATACATATATATATGTAATTATAAATAAATACTAATATAGATAATTAACACCTAGACACAGAGCAAACATCTATGTTCATCACACAAATATTTGCCCCGGTTGGGAATCGAACCCACGAACAGTGGCTTGGAAGGCAGGGTCACTTCCAACCAAGCCAACTGGCCAGTCACCAGTGAATTATATTTATATGGTTGTTTTATAGAGTCAAGTGCAATCCTACTATTATAAACGCGAAAGTTTATAATAGTAAACCAAAGATGGTACCTACTTATGTCTGTTACTCTGACACGGAAAACAAACTGCTTATAAGTGCAGTCATACTAATATAAACGCGAAAGCTATGGCTGTTACTCTTTCACGAAAAAAAACTACATACTTGGCCGTAATGCAGCTTCTGTACCAGAAGTATACATAGGTGAGCTACAGAAAAACTTTATTTTGCGCATTTGCCGCACATGTATAATAATAAATGAGAAAGTTTTAAGAAAGTATGGATGTATCTTTGTCATTTTAACGAATGGAACAATTTGCCTCGCCACATTCGCTATACCGTAGCGAAGCCTTGACAATCATGGCATTGAAATATTATAGAAAAAAAAATATATTCAAATGAGAATCTTTCGTGTTTTTGGGAACGTCTGCGTCGTCGGTTAAAAAGGCCAAATATTCAATACAACATTGTATACAGGGTGTCCCACTATTAGTATACTAAGCGCGAAAGGACTTGTAGTTTTGCATACACTGATCACGTAAAAAATACTTAAACAACAAAATTACGTCAAAATTTTTTTGCTAAATTTTTCCTGAAAATTCATGTTTTCTTCTCTAGCTTCGCGCAACCGGCATATACCGCTTCTCTAATGTGAGCATTTTGTCTATGAAAACTCACGTGCTCAGATAGCTCACGTGTTGGTGGCAAAGTTGGGCGGGTTGCTTGTTAGGGGTGTACACATAGAGTTTTAAGAATTCATCTATTTGAAAAAAAAATGCGTTTGGAATTTTATAAGTATTTTTTACATACTCAGCGTATGCAAAACTATAACCTCCTTTGAGCTTAGTATACCAACAGTGGGACACCCTGTATAGTTGGTTAAAAGATGTTTAATAAAAAATAAATTTTTATATTCATATGGTATTCACATTGAAGTTAAAGTGAAAGAGTGCTAATGAATGACCCGTGAAGAAAGTTAGCTACCTGCTAACGCAGTACATGATAAATACATACATACATAATTTTGGTGATAAGTTTGCGTCAAATTAACAACCACTGATTAATTATGCAGTAAAAATTATACTCATTCGAGTACTATAAAGCCGATCTATATGTATGAGTTAGCATTTATAAAACTGCTGATCCGAATTGGCTGTGTTTTGGTAGACAAATAGTAGATTTAGCCTGAAACGTGTATTTATTGAAAGAGGGAAACCACCGGTAGAAACTAGTATCAGTCTGAAGTCGAGGGGTGGTGTTATTCATTCATAATACATATAAATAAAACTCATACATTTCTATCCCGGTATAAAAATTGCCAGTGCCATATTTATAACGAATACAACTTAAAATAATACCTACGTCGTAAACAATAGAACCACTACGACAACAATGCTTTTTGAATGCTAACATGCCACGTAACATTGAAAAATTTGTATCATTTAATATTTTATTTCAGAACTAGCGGTCCGCCCCGGCTTCGCCCGTGGAACATATTTACGTTTTCTCTACATAAGAACCATCCTCGTACTTCAAGGAATATAATAGAAAAGAATTATCGAAATCGGTTCAGCCGTTCACACGTGATGCCGTGACAACGCGAAACGGGTGCAGACCCGCCGCCTTTTTATAGCTCCCGCCGCGAAGCGCGTCGAACGCGGCAACTGATACACAAAAATAATCCTTATGGCATGATTCTGTATTCACGCGCGATGACTTATAGCGTATTTCATGTATAACTTTGGTGTTTCTACACCGATTTACATGATTCTTTTACTATAACCTGCCCAGGAGTATGAAGAATAATTGTGCCAAATTTGGTTAAAATCCGTCGTGTAGTTTCTGTTTCTATAGCGAATATACAGACAGACAGACAGACAGACAGACAGACAGACAAAAATTTTACTGATTGCATTTTTGGCATCAGTAGCGATCCCTTATCACCCCTTCATAGTTTTTTTTTAATATATTTCATGTACAGAATTGGCCTCTCTACAGATTTATTATAAGTATAGATTTTTGCTTTGAACTAAAAAAAAGTCAGTTGTAGTGTATACCGAACTATTATATAATTTCCATTATATTTTATTAGGTTTAATAATAAAATTAAATAAAATATAAAAATAAAATAGAATACTTACGTGATAATAATAGGAGGAGTGTAAGCAACGCTGATTTTTCACCATTTCCACATTTTTGGGGCTCAATTGTTCGTCTTCTAGGTTGCTCTCGATATGGCCGCAAAGAATCTGCATAGATAAATAATATTTCACAGCTGTCTGACAACGTTGATAAAGAAGTTAATTTAAATAAGTGATATATATGTTGTGAAATAATTAACATATTCTTAAATTAATAATAGGATCCCGATGTAATAATGAATGTGACTTTTGATAAGACATGTATAAGTTAAAAGCGAAAGCAAGTTATAAATTACATATTTGATTATAGATTATATTCTCCCCACTTAATGATTGATTTTTTTATAGATACTTAATAAAGCATTTAAAGTTATAAAAAATTACATTGAAAGTCATGTGTGGAACTAATGTAATCGTGTTAAATTGTTCTGTGTTGTGGTTAGATAACGAAAATCTTACGATTTTTATCCGCAACATACAAAACCTCCTAACTTTATTTAATTATTTAAAGTAAACGTAGACTTGCCAGAAATCCATTCGGCCACTTATTATATGTAAATCGAGTAGTAATTACGATAAAATGCATTGGTTTATAAATGCTTTACTTGCTTATTTAAAATCCCTCAACACCTATAATTTTAACGATTTATTTCCTTGAACTAGAAAAGTATGTAAGACACGAATAATTTCAATATAACGCTTAAACCAAATGCAAATAGAACATTATCACGTAATATTACCTACCTACTAATATTAAACTTAAAAGTCGATGAATGAATGAATAATATTTCACACCGAGATAGATGATAATTTTGATTATTACAGCTTCAGACAACAACATTAGAAAGGTTTACTGCACTATCACGCGCAATAGAGCCTATAGCGGTACAGATAACCGACAATATTTTGTTATGCCCAATCAAGCAGAGTGAGAATGCACATAACGTAAAATTTCATTCAAATATCAGTTTCCGTGAATTAGTACGAGTTTATATATCTTGAATATAGGGCTCAATACTTACCAAAGGGATAATGTTTAGAGAAACGAATACGGCGATATTTAGCAATCCGCATGCTAACTTCCAATAAGTAGGAATCTTCTTATTCTAAAAAATAATACATTTATATGATAAATGATTATCCAAATTTAAAATTAGGAATAATGATTCAATAGATACAAATATAAAATTCAATGGAACCTTATACTGGGCACATCGGAAGACGACAAGGTACAGTATATTGAGAGCGCAGGCTTCTATAATAAGGGCGATGTAAAAGGCTTGGAAAGTCAAAGTGCTGGGAACAGCGAATGTGATAATAGGCGTTAAAGCGGGCAGGATTATCATCGGCGGGGCTCCGATCGCCTGCGGGTACGAGTTGCCGCGCTGCGCGTAACCACTTTCGACCTCGTTGTCTTTGAAAGTTAAACAGAGGGTCGTCCCGTCCGCGAGCTCCCTGTGGTAATAATAATTGAGTTCGATTAATGTGCAGAGGCACTCATAAATCTACTGGAAATCTGGTAATTACCAGTAGATTTATGAGTGTTGATTTTATTTTAAGTCTATAACCACATAATATATTTTTTTTCGCTAAACTCATAATAATGAAAACAAATAGTCATGAAAGTGTTAATAAGATCAACGTACTTGTCGTCATCGCGGTTAACCAGTTCCTCTTGCAACATAGCGTGGATTTTCATCTCTTCGCTGACCTGTGTTTCATCTTGCGGGGAAAGAACCTACGAATAATGAACGAAGCATCTACATAATGTTTTACAAGCGACGCGCGACCGCGACGGTCGAATGGTCTCACTAATAGATAGGAGCCTGCTAGCTATATTAGTGAAAAATGATATTTCGATTACAGCAAGTAAACTAGCACTAAGTAGGCTAATAAGGGCCGGAGCCTAGTGCCCCAGTGTCCCATATAGCCGATCTGGAGAGGGGCGGGGACGGTACGAGTGCACTTACCGAGTCCTCATCGTCGTCTTTGAGGTCGGAGAGAACGTCGGGCCAGTCGCCTCCACCCGCCTCGCCTTCGATACATTTTTCTTCGCTCCCCTTGAACTGTAAATGTTTTACCATCATTAGCGTCTGTTTGTCAAGTAGATAACATCAGGATCGTTACTGTAAAAACAATTTTCAATCGCTCCGAACGGTTATTTTTTACGGGTTATACTCAAATATACCTACAAATGATCAAGTAGAACCATGTGTAATATTAATAATTGTATTTACACAATAATCTGTAACGTTATGTATTATGCATCTGTTTAATATTATCTTGTCGCATTCACCTATTGAAAAATAGGTAGGACAGGTACGGAGTAGGCCTTCAAATGTAGCAACCTACTTATACTAATTAGTGATTAGCTAATTAATATAATCATTTTATTAAAAGTGCTTATCCTGTTTACAAGGAAGTTCAGTCTTGATATATTTGTAGGCATACAAAAATGAACACTTAAATAGTAGTATATTATAGAATTAATTTATTATCACTGTGCTTTATAAGGAGTCAATAATAGCTGATAGGATTAAGTTAGAAGTACCCGAACAATGAAGTAAGTCTTGATCCCCGCTTGCCGCAGCATCTCCTCGCGGCGCTCGCCATGTGCGGGCTCTACTTCAAACTCGTCGTTCAGGAAACTGAGCGTCACTTCCGACACGTGCACGCGTCTACGAAACTTTCACTTTTAATACCATCTGGATTAGAACTTCCAAATGTAACTACATTGTTAGAGATGAATTCAAATTTCAAGCACAATTGTCAGAGAGATTGTTGATGCCTTTGTATCTATTTTTGTAATAATTTATATTACAAAAGTATTGACTCGCGGTTTCAATTAGTTCATTATAAAGGCCCCACTTGTCCCTCTTTGTTATGTAAGTACATACAAAAGAGGGACAAGTGCATTTCTGGCTTGTTGAAACAGATAAAAATCGTGATAAAAATAAATATCTAATTAGAAGTGAAGATGAGGACGCTTGAAAGTTGGATTGATATTATGGTCAAATTAATAGTCATCTAGAAAATTCCATTTGTAGAGATAAACAAGAATACTTAATTTATTCAAAATATAAATAAACAAAAATGTACTTAATAGATATTTTATAAGAAGATAAATCAATCTAAAGCAAGATTGTTTATTAACATGTGCACAGTGCAACTGGGAAATTTTCACACGTTAACACTTATTCAAAATTGTTTTTCTTTTTTTGCAATGAATTAGATAGTATAGTTCTCTCTATTTCATTGCAAAAAGGTCTCTTTCTCTTTCTGATCTCGCTTTATCCTAATACTATTCAAGATTAGTACCTATAACTTATCGTCAAGTAAAAGAAGGGAATGTAAATGGCGTAAGTTTGTTTTATTTTGCAATAAAACGACCAATATTAATGCTTCACTTATGAAAAAGTAACGAGCACATTGAACGTTACTGCTCTGCCACCGGTTAAAATTGCAAATGGAAATGAACGCTACAAGTATGCGCCTGATAGATAATTTCCGAGCGTTGATGTACCTACTTCCCTTCAATACATCTGTTATTGACAGCTTACGCTACTTATAGCGGAGAGTCCCGCAAGATGAGGTCAAGGTCGATGTACAGCCGCGGTCAATTTGCCAATATGAGAGCCATCTTTTTCATACGCCCTCATTCCGGGTACATTATGGAGACACCAAATTATCTCCATAGAATTTCATTAAATTCTTCCGCATAACAGAACACGGAAGAATGACGTACTATCTCTGCTTAACGATGTACTTAAAATTGTATTGAATAGAGATAATGATGTTATACATTTCATATTGCACTTAACTATTATAGTATCCATAATAAATTATCTCACTTTCAACTTACTAAATGCAATTACCGTAAAAAAACACTATTTGTAAATTTTAAATCAACTGCAGCATTTAAATTTACTTTTCAATCAATAACAGCTCACGTTTTCACAGAGAAAGCTTAAGCTATCTGTTGAAAATATCAGCTGACATACGTATATCTAACAATCTTCCACTAATGAATAAGGGGAGGTCAGCTTTCACGAAATAGTGAAATTGATTATCTGATAGAATGCACATGATATTGTATGATAATTTATTTCGAACTGTGGTTTTGAAAGTATTAAAACCAGATTTATTTTATTCCTTGTTTAATGTATTGTGCTATGTAATAGTAGATAATATTGTTAAATGTGGTTGAGGATGAAAAAACAATAGTTACCATTACTTTTATTTATATAAGTACAATTAATATCTTTAATTAGATTGACATTCCGATTTTTAAAATTGAATGAATACTCATCAAAACGCAATTATCCCAATTATTCTACAGTTTCACGCGTTTAAATTTCATTCAGGAATGATTATTAATTTATTTCTCGCCTGTTTCACATAACAAAGGCAGGTCTCCGTTAAATAAGTGTTGTACTGATGAAGCAAGATTAATTACATGATAAATCAATCACTATTTGTAACCAAAACAAAACCCGCAATGTTGAACTAATTGACAACATAACGTAATACCCCAGACTAGGTACGTGTAATACTAAACTTACCCGGCCATTCCACTGCTTTCCATTTTATTTGCCAATTCTACATCCCGGGAATACACATCGAACTGCCATTGTCGCTGACCCAGTACTCCGGCAAGCACTGCCCCAGTATGAATGCCGACTCGCATATCCACGGGGGAATTCGTTATTCGTTGTACGTACCTTTTTATTAAATACAATGCAAGTATAGTTACCATTTTTTTAACTAAAAACCATTGCCTACAAAAATTTTTAATAATTTATATTATAATGTATGTATGAGAACTCACTTTATAGCTTTAACCATAGATAAACCCATGTGCACACATAGAACTGCATGGTCCGGTCTTTCCACGGGAGCACCGCTGATACAATAGTAGCAATCCCCAAGAATTTTTATACGCAACTGTTGATATTTCTAAACAAAAGAAAATGTAGTAAATACTTAAAATTTTTATGAAAATAACTTTTTATTTTATTTTTATTGTCTGTTTACCTCTGCAAGCCGATCAAATCGAGCAAATAGCTCATTAAGTATTGCCACAAGATCTTGAGCTGAGTATGTGGAAGAGATAGCCGTAAATCCTACAATGTCTGCATATAAAATGCTGTAAACGGAAATAAGTGTTAGGACATAAGTACATTTAAATTCTGTAAACATTGATTTTGTACGTAATTTCTTTCCTACCTTACATTTTCATGCCTAGACATGTAAATTTTTTTAAATTGTGTATCAATGAGTCCCAAATCGGCTCTCATTTTCACAGCTACATGTTCCGGTAGCACTGATAATAGCAATCTTTCCTAAAAACATAATATCATAAAATTTTATCTCATAGGTAAAATGTGTTGCATATGTGAATTTTAATTTACAGATAGATAGGTTAATTGAAATTGGACTCAACTTTAATTAATTTCGTAAATAATTAAGTTTTTATATCTACACTAGCTTTCCGCCCGCGGCTTCGCCCGCGTTTTTAGAGAAAAACCCGTTCCCGTAGGATTTCCGGGATAAAACCTATCCTATGTCCTTTCTCGGGTATCAAAATTTATCTATACCAAATTTCATGCAAATTGGTTCAGTAGTTCAGGCGTGATTGAGTAACAGACAGACAGACAGAGTTACTTTCGCATTTATCATATTAGTATGGATAAGTACTTGTGTACAAAACTTATTTTTTTATACACCGATGTATATTACGATTTAGGAACGAGTAGGTAATCTTATATATAAAAATGAATCGCAAAATGTGTTGGTAAGCGCATAACTCGAGAACGGCTGAACCGATTTCGATAATTCTTTTTTTATTATATTCCTTGAAGGACGAGTATGGTTTTTATGTAGAGAAAAAGTAAATATGTACCACGGGCGAAGCCGGGGCGGACCGCTAGTATGATATAAAACTGTGCATTAATTTTAAGAAAGAATTATATTAGGATGAAAAATATTTGCAAATTTATTTATGACTCTACATCAATGTAGAGAAGATGTAAAGTGAAAATCTCGTATTTATTAGTATACGTTTTATAATACAATTAATGGCCTCCTTTCAAGTCATAAATTACAAGTAGAATAAAGGAATCGTAATATTGTATACATTGTCATACTTCCATATTGTATGCGATCTTACATAACGTTTACCTGTTCTTTACTCTGTTGCTCAATAGTCAGTTTATCACCTAAGCTCCTTTTCGTTTCTTGAAAAGATTGACGCTGTTTTCGCTCATTTATAACATAGGCTGTACCGCCGAGTAGTGTGGCTCCAAATAATAAACATCCATTTGCTAATTGCTTTAGAAAAATTAGAAATGTATTAAATGTTTATAGTGAGTAAATATTTTAGATTTCTTCTAAATAAATGTACTATCCCGTACCTGTGACAGTAAATTGCCTTCGACTCTATCATCCCAAATAGACGCATTGTAGTACTGTATCAATAAGTAAGCTGAGAAAGAAATTGTACTATAAACGGTGAGCAACAAGTGATGGAATGGGAGGGTTGTTAGGGTGAAATACTGTAACACGATAGCCCATCCTAGTAACTCGTTGTAAGAATCTCCAACCCTTCGCGAGGCACTTATTAACAATTGCACCCAAAGCACAAACCATGCAATGTGATTGAGAGCCGGTCGCGCTCTGCGAATGAGAGCATACACAATAGCCAGGCTTACGTTTATTAATATTGCTATAACCACGGATGCATAAGCAAATTCTAAATTAGATTCTCCCGGCACCAACGCAATAAATATTTGCAGCAGTAAACCCAGCGCAATCCAACGTAAAACTGCTCCTTGCCTCTGTCTCTGAGTGTACGCCAGGTACAATTTTTCGTCTGATAAATCCACAAATCGCCATGGTGGGACTAAACATATACAAATTTTTGCCAAACGCCCTCGCTGTGTTTTATCCATGTTTTCAGTCAGTTTTCATGATATATCCAAAAGCATTTCATTCGCATTATTCATTTTAAAAAAG
>CAJQZN010022844.1:0-14601 GCA_907164685.1 Colias eurytheme | reverse complement strand
AAGTGAAATCAATGAACTTATAAACGGACTTATTTAGTGATTTAGTGATAAGATGACACATAGAACGGTAAGATTTGTGTTTTTTTTTATCTCTACCCTTTCCTTGAATTAAAATAGTTTTTTTTTCTTGCAACAAAAGAGCGGCAAAGTTTTCATGTTACTGGCAGTTTAAATACTTTCTGACAAAAGCTTATAGAATACTAACTAAAAGAAAATCTTATCTAGTATTATGAGCCTATTCATTACAATTTACAATCAAACAAACAAACAAACAAACAAAGCTGTTTTCCTCTTTATAATATTAGTGTAGATAGTATAATAGCTCTATATTAGTAGGTAATAGCTCTATAGTAACTTCTTCGTTTCTTATTCCATTATTTTTTGTATTTTGTATTCTTATCTTTATATTCTTATATTACTACTTTTCATATACAAATTAGAAGCAAAACTCTTAAATTTAGTGAAATAGGTAGGTATTTTCATTCTTAGCATTGAGTTTATTTTATCTTTTAGGGACGCGTTACATTTTTGGTGAACGGCGTGTTTACTGTTTAAAAATAACTTCCCAATAACGTTGAATCATTGTGTTTACTAGAAAAACGTTTGGTTTTATTTTGTGATGGCTTTTAAACAATATTTGATTGAACCTTTACTAATTATATTTATTTATGTCTGGATCTTACAGAAGAACATGAATTTATCATTAGTTGTCTCTTTAGTTTTTATTATCCTTTTTTAAACAAATATCTCGCGAATGTCAAAGATTCCAAGACTGTTGATTTTTTCTCATTAGTAAAATCTCATTAAGACAATGAAAGAAATGTGTAGGTACCTACTGTGCGAGTATAATGACTGACACAGAACAAAAGGTCATGAAAGGTTATCTTATTATTTTTGCGTTTATTTCCTACATTGTCACTCATAAAGTCTGCTTTGTATTGGAAAAATTCTCAATTTTTATAATAATAATTATCGATTAAAATACGGATATAGTAAGCTACATTATTGATTATATAATATACAGTTACTCAACATAGGTACATTATACATATTCTTATCGAGAAAAGTGTGATAAATTGTATTTTAATTATTTACAAAGATTACATATACTTAGGTAAAATAACGAAGTACTCATCAGTATAACCTCCCATTATGTTTTCATAATTTGATCGTTAAAAATACTAAATAGTCCTCCTCACATACAAAAGCTATGATAAATTGAAATACTTAACACATTATAAAATTGTCGGTTTAGATAAAACATGGTCCCATCATGGTCCATATTGTCATTTGTTCTATTTTCAGATAATTCTGGTGCTCTGCTTGCTATTAGCATTTAATGTCGTATTGACGTACGTTTTGCCGCCAAAAAGCTACCACAGGGAAGATATTGATGAAAATAAATTGAACCAATCTGCGATACGTCATTCACAAGACTATATTAAATACAGCTATCTTATAACAACGTACTTATAGTGCAAATTGAATAGTAAATAGTTTAAGTAAGTGATAAGTTTTAGGTTAGAATCTCAGCTTGTAATACAACTCGACAAGAATTTATAATAGAGCTCTAACTATATATTTTTTTAAATGATTTCTAATATTTTAATAAAAAGTTTTGATGTATTTACGTGTTTTATTTAGCAAAAAAATCGCCGAGTGATGATGATGATGATTTTTTCCTTGAACAAAGTCGAATTTCTCCTTATTATGACGATAATAGTGAACATGACTTTTTATATCGGATATTTTTGTCCTTGATAACATTTGTTAAGACTTACCAGATTATTACTCATTCGACATTACCTACCAGATTAAAAAAAATCTATAGGTACTTAATTTTATGGCTGCAAAATGGCTGAAAATAGTATTTTAGATAAGTTTATCTTGATACAGGGAAGAAAACATAACAAACAACGAGCTTTAATGAACTATTAGTGCAGGTAAATGTTTTATAAAATGCCTCTCAACATAGTAACCTCCATTTATAACGTTCAGACAAACGGTCAAACACCTTAAGGCGTTACCCGGCAATTTCGACTATGTTCAACCTCTATAAAGTCTGGTACAACATAAAGCACAATACCGAAAAAAATATATAAAATAGGATGGTCTTTGATCTTTAATTGCTCGCGAGGACTTTTTTCCAAAGTTAATAGATTTCTAGAAAAAAAATGTGCCATAGTCATCGATTTTTCCGCAAATACTCTATAAACTTCGTAACCTGCTGACTTAGAGCTCTGAAAATTTTATGTTTAATAAATTATCAGTTACACAACAGTCCCTGACGAGGATTTTTTGTTTCACTGATTGGTATCTTTTTAAATACAAAATGCGAGGAAAAAAGAAGGTGCAGCGGGAGAGGTTTGAGATCCGTCAAGTATGGTCAAGGTTATTAGCGCATGTATAAGCCTTAATACACTGTAATCAATAATGATTAAGCTATTTCTGTACAGCGTTTTTTGTTCTTTAAAGTCACAGCAAAATAACTAGTTTATTTGTTTAATTTACTTATGTTTAACATCACATTCTGAGAGACGTCTAGATTAAGAATTAGGTTATTATTTTCTAATCAAAGTCTATTATGTATTTTTACACAGTAACAGTGTAATAACATGAATTTATTATTATACAAAATTACGAATAATAACGTGATGGACGTTTAGGAGAGTATTGTTAAAACATTTGCCATAAAATGGTAGGTCTATTTTGTAATTTTACTCAAATAGTCAACATAATAACTAGTGCGCATGGTCCATTTAACAAAAATCGAAACATCATTTAACCCTTACCTAAACACCTACACATACTAATTTTTCAAATTGTACCATATATAATTTATGTTAGTTGAAATAAAATGTCAACTCCCTGATCCCTCTAAAGTACACATTCCATGTTCGTTGATCATCAATGAGCACGGGACATTAAAATAAAATAAATTGACCTAAATAGCTCTACATCACTTAATTGGTGTATTCAGATTTTTTAAAGGAAGTTTAAAATTGGTTCTTCGTATACGTTTTACAATAATGCATCTTATACAGATAATCTGTCATATTATTATTTGTACGTACACTTGTTGCATATAGGTAGGTAATAATCCATACTAATATTATAAACTAGCGACCCGCCCCGGCTTCGCACGGGTGCAATGCTGATACTAAATACACTACAGAAAAATTGTGAACGTTGTATAGGTATAAAAATATAGCGGCCCGCTCCGGCCTCCGGCATCGCACGGGTATAAAATACATAGCCGGGCGGCCGCAAACGCTACGTCCTGCAATTTTTAAATCTGTAATATCTTCGAAAATATTCACTTAAATTATACGGTGTAAAGGGCCATATAGATCTATATTAAATGAACAATGTATCCATGGTATTTAATTGGTTAAGGATTAATGCTGTATTGGTTAAAATCGCTTCGAAAATTAGCCATTATTTGTCGTAAAAAGTAAATGACAAAAAAAAGTTATTGTGGGTTATCCATAAGAGATAGACATATATCATCGCGGACTTTTCTGTAGACCTTTTCAATGTGTATAATACTTAGTACATTATTTTGATAAAACTCGTAGGGTTCAGCCTGCGTTTGCAATGTAAGCGGAATAAATGTAATTTTTTACGACTTCACATTAGAAACCTCAAAAATAACAGTACTTCTCCACTACTTAATGGATCTTATTATACATATAAACCTTCCTCTTGAATCACTCTATCTATTAAAAAAAACCGCATCAAAATCCGTTGCGTAGTTTCAAAGATTTAAGCGTACAAAGGGACATAGGGACATAGGGACAGGGAAAGCGACTTTGTTTTATACTATGTAGTGATGATGATGCGAAAGTAACTCTGTCTGTCTGTATGTTACTCAATCACGCCTAAATAACTGAACCAATTTGCATGAAATTTAGTACCTATGGAGATATTTTGATACCCGAGAAAGGACATAGGCTACCTTTTATTGCGAAATATGTAGGTACCACGGGCGAAGCCGGGGCGGGCCACTAGTTTCAAATACATATGTGCTAAAACCATTGAACTATTATTACTACGCTAAAATTGATTGTATTGAACGGTACCTGTACCTATTGGATATCCTATCCTATCCTATTCTACTTTACTTTCTTCTACTTATATAATAATAATAATATTATAAATGCGAAAGTTTGTGGGGATGTGTGTGTGTTTGTTACTCTTTCACTCAAATACTACTGAACCGATTACAATGAAATTTAGCACACATATAGAGGGTAACTTGGATTAATACATAGGATGAAATCCCACGGGAACGGGAACTATGCGGGTTTTTCTTTGAAAACGCGGGCGAAGCCGCGGGCAGAAAGCTAGATCTTAATAATAACATAGTATAAACTACACATACATAATCACAATATTATAATAGTGAAATGCACGTAATGTATGTACTAAAGAATAAATAAATGAAATTGGTAAAGTATAACTGGAGTGTATAGAGGTTCCGTGATTAGGTATTATTTTAAAAAATAATGAGTTATCGTGCAGTGCATTATAGTTAACGTTTTATTGTCAGTATTGGTTGTTATCAACTTACTGGAATTATAACTAAATATAACTTTGCCTGTGGGCATGGATTATTCAGCTCTACCTCTCTACATTTTCGGGTGAAGCCGCGGGCGGTAAGCTAGTACAATATATATTAGGTTCTAGGTAGTGGCTTGTTAGTTGTTACATCAACTTGGAGTTAAGCAATTTCCTACCAAAGAAGCGCATTATGACTCGTTTGATGGACGATAATGTTACAAACATTCTCGTAATCTAGAAATAATAATTCTGAGTTACAATGTTAGAGACTACGAAACAATTCTGTGTTACCAGAGTATAACCATAACCGAATAACCAAATACTTATGTTATTTGTGTTTATTATAACTAAGTAACAACTTAGCTAAAAATTAATAACTCAGGCCCCGGAATCACAGACACAAAAGAAAATCTATTGCGTCGTGGTCCGATCAGGCCGTTCGGGGCTCAATGGGTTAAAACATAAATTAAGAAAATTTTATTTTGTCTACAACTGACCACAAGGATGCTTTTCCGCCAAAAATGTGCGTGGAATTAGTACTATAATTTTGAGTAATAGAAGACATAATTTCAACGCATTCTCGCACCGCATATTTTCCTCGCACAGCTTTGATGGAAAACACCCAAAACACTAAACATTTGCTTAGCAATTCGCATATCGTCGTTTGTCGTTTACATGTATGTACTTGTCATTAACACCCTAAACATTATTGTCGTATTATTATATTACTTATAACAAGAGTATACCCATAGAAATCTAAATAACAAGACACATAGAAGTGCTATAATGTCATAATTCGTATGAAAACCGCTGTCGCCAAAATCAACACATTCAAACCGAAAGCTAAACAGTACACACAAGTAAACTATGCCTTTTATTGGACAGCTTGATTTTAGTGAAAACTAACTTAACTATTAAATTAAGCTTTTGAATATGTATCCTAACGCACGAATTTACGGTTTATTTTAGAATAACATCCCTAAGTATATGAGACTTTTTGCTCCAATACGAACAAACGTGATAATAAGAATGGTCGACTGTGTCATTCATTGTTATTTCGATTACTATAGTAGGGGAGCCCAGGATGCTAAATGTGGATTTACTCGAGCGTCACGGGAACCTATTAGAATTGGTAGATTAGACCATAGCGAGAAAAAAAGGTCCTATAATGTTTTCACTTTTAGCGGTGGGGAAGGGTTTTTTGATTTTTTTTAATTTAAAAAAGAAAAAAATTGGCTTGGAAATACTCAAGCGCGTTAGATATTGATATTTTGCATGCTCCAGGACGTCACTGAAAAAAAGTATACGTTAATCTGACGATTTAAGTGGCGATTTAATCGCTATGAAGAAAGGGTAAAAAATTTAAGTAATATTATTCGAGCGCGTCAGATTAATATATGGGGGGGTTAATTACAATATAAGAAGTCCCCATTTCGCTAATCTGACGATTCGAGCTCAACCTTAGGAAATTATGGATTATTCAAATTTTCCAGCGGGGCCCCTGAGCGCACCCACCAACCATAACTGCTCATATTGACTAGAGGTACTAATGAATAGCTAAGGTACCGTCCCTTATAGTAATCTGACGCGCTCGAGTAAATCCCAAAATCCCCTCTTGGGCTCCCCTACTACTATGGTGACACTCGTAATACTTGTAAATATTCTATAATTTTAAGGAAAAACGGCATTATTTCTAAAAAAAAATATTTTCCGATGAAATATTATTCCTTTATAAGTATAATTACAACTTGTGGAAGAATTTCCGCAATGGGAATTGCTGAAACACACCATGTATACACTCATACGTCTCCAGAGCAACTGAACAGTGACGAATGCACTGGTGATGTGAAAATCACCTGAGTGGCGACAAGGTCACGCACGCTTACGACTTCTAGTGTCTTGTTATTTAGATTTCTAGAGTATACCCAATAAACGCTTGTATTGGCTCGTCGTGATAAGAAACATTAAAAAAAAAAGAAATCGACTTCACTGTTGTATCTGTATATTATGCTATTACTAACCAAGTTTTTGAGATAAAAAATAAATAAATCCTTTACAAATAAAACACAAATTATCTTCCCACAATTCTAATCTTTATTAAATCACACACACGTATCATCAGCCCTTCGCCTGGTCGACGGTAAGGGTTCCTTATATCTTTGCATCGACCTCCAACACGCCTTAGCAGACGCACTGTACGTGTCCATGTACTCAGACCGTCCGGGAAAGTCTGTGAACCAAGTCTGTATGGACTTCGGCGTAACTCCTGTATGCACGGGCCCTGGAGGGTTGATTGTTGGTCGAACTGTTGGTGGATGGTCAGAGAAATGCGTAGGATCCTTGTAACACCGGAGTACGCCAAGACGATTGCTTTCCATGGGAATTGGTGCGGTTGATTGCGAAGCTGCTATGATCTTCTCGTAGTCTTGTACTGGGAACGCTGTATAAATGAGGAATTTGGTTAATAATTTTATAGATAAAATCCAGATCATTATGGCCAATATTTACGGAAACTATAAGTAATTGCGCAGCAAACACATCACATACTCTTAATTCTATAAGGCATATATAGTGATAATAATAAATAGATTTAGTAGTATTATAGCAAATATGTATATTATTTATTGATTTATTTACTCAAACAAGTATAAAACATCGTAGCTACTAACATCTCTTTTTAAATGTAGCCTGATACATTGTAGTCATTTTCGTATCGAGATCATCGCATGGGTGATCCAGTATATCGTTGGTTACATCCACCATCTGTAATAATTGATTCATAATTTAAATTAGCATTCGATATAAGTATTTAATATAAAAAAGTTTATCATTCCCGTGACCCCAGACCGATAAAAAATATAGCGGAAGTCAATTTTATGCACTGTAAAATTAAGGTTATTCTTCTATAAAAAAATAACAAATCTTTAAGCTATTGAGTATTTTGCATATTGTAGTTCAAGATTCTTTTATGTGTTTTTTACCTGTTTTCTCAACTGTTCATAATCCTGGCAGAGCTTTTGCTCCTTTTCAAGCAACTGCTTATATTGTTCGACCCGTGGTGAATAAGAGTGTGCATCGCAGTGACAGTACGGGGCGACTGGTGGAGGTCTGATGGTAGGTGCGGCGTCTGGTTTCGGAGGCTCACATGGTCTGATACAAAAAATGAGCATAAATTAATACCAGACAGATTCAATTGGTCCACTACAGGATATAATATACAAATTTTATACATAAGTTTTTTTGTTGGCGCTCGGTTCATATTGTTTGTATCGACATCAGAGATTAGCTAAATAATCAAAAAAGCCTTTCAGCCTGAACAGATTAATAAGTTCACCAGAAAATATAACTATAATTTTTTAAAAGTCGAAGTTATACCTAAGGTGAATAAACAGATGATTGAACTACTTATCACAAAATACCATAATAATGCAATTGAAGCGTATTTTCTGCAAGTAAATTATAGAATATTATATTTGATAAACGTAGTCATTGTGGAAAAGTCTACATTTTTCCATTTCATATATAAATTACTGCACACACGCAAGTTCAATTAAGGTTATGAGACTAGAAATTACTTAATAATTTTTACATTTTACATCGCCTTGTGAAAATGTAATAGCAAATTCTTATATACTCTCTAAAGACTGATTAATTCATCAGGGTTTTATATTTGGGTTAAATATTTTAATGAATTGTAATTATTTTATAAAGAGCTTATCGTACTTGCCAACTATAGGTTTTGGAAAAGGCCACTGATAATCAGCGTTCACTGTTGTACTGAAATCCATATTTTTATGTCGCTTTCCTAAAGATACAAAGGAAAGACTATAATATTTTTTTTTTATTAGTAATACTTATGTAACATTATTATATTAACTATTATTTCTTGCACGATAGTCAATTATAGTTAATGGTACTTACGTTAGTTGATTACGTTAATATTTTTCAAATTTATAATTACTATTTTTGCTAATTGACACCCTACATAATTTAAAACAGCTTTTGAAGCCAAAAATTTAATTTGCAACAAGATTTCTTCAAAGAGGGAAGATAAAAACATTTTGATGTTTTATATTTTTTTTAATTATTGACAAATGACAATATTAGTTTAAGAGCCAGTGTCTTTTTAAGTCAAAAATAAAATAATATTGCCATATTTTTTATTAATGTTCTAAAAGACTCGCATCCGAGTTGGCATTAACTTTTTAAAATGTTTATTTACATATGGCAGCACCTTGTGTTTTTATGTCATAAGTCATCAAATCAGCTGTGTACCACACACAAGGAACATGTAACATAATAAATGTGCGTATTTAAAATTTCGATGTGAAAATGTCCACAGGGATAATTGACAAAAAAACGACTAAATGTTTATGATAAATTTATTTTGGAGTGACCATGGCGCGCCGGAGAAGCAGTGGTATCACGAGCCTGGCTTTTAATCAGAATCAAGGTGTGTTTGACTTCCTAGTTCGTCACCCCAAGTTCTTTGTTCTCAAGTGTAAAGCGTGATATATTCATGATGTGGATGACCCGAGCGGTACGGGGGCGATCAAGTCAGGGGTAACGTGGCTAGCGGATTCACGTTAGTAATTAAAATTTGCGTCAAATGCAATTGTCGCACTCACAGTTCCACGTGTTGTTTATATTTTTAGTTTGCGCGCCTACGTAGATTAGTGCGTATTCGCTTAGCCTTTGTTTTGATTTGCTTCTGTTCAAGCATAATATAATTTAACTTACACAGTTAAATTTACTGAGCATTCCACATTACAGAAATAATGTATATCGAAAATAAAGCATGTTACATACTTATTAACTTATTAATTATATTTTGTGGTTAAGTAACATTTATAATAAATTTTATCATTTAATTTTTTTAAAGCATTCAAATTATTTCTCAAGAAAGTATTATAAGTAACATTTCACCAAAATAATAGTATTATATCTCTAAACATTTTAAAATAGATTTCTATTAATACATTACAATAAGCTTGATACATACTATTCACTAGTTTGTTTACCACATGGCCTAATAAAAACCTTGATACATTTAAATGTGAATATTTATGTGAATGAATGACATTGATAAGTACCTTATCTAAACCATGCTTTAAAATATTATGTAAGTTATGATAAAACAGTTTCCACCAAATAATTATGGGAAAGACATGTACATTTATTAAATTAAGTACAATTCACATCACTTTTTCTGTAAAAAAACATTAACTTATTATTCAAATGATAGAATGAAGTTTATTATAATTATTGAGTTGTTTTCAAGAGTTAAAAATTGGTTTGAAAATATATTATTTTTATAAATATTTTGTTTTGATTTTGAAAGATCAGTAAACTTACAATTGTTTATTTCTTTCAGGCTGCTTCACGTGCTGCCTAACATCAGGCCTGCGCGTTTACAATGTCGATCCACTTGTCGAAAAGGCCCATTACAGTAAGTATTCATTACAGAAAAATTCCGCATCCCATTTGAGATTTCTTCTCACCATGGAGTAATTTTACTTAATATTTAAATTAAGTCAAATTATTGTTATTAAAGAAACTGTTATCTATGTCACCATGGTACAGTGCAATCCTATACCAGTTAGAATTACCATTTGCAAAAGTATAAGAAAAAAATGAATTATAATGCATCTATTAGCCTATATATACCTGTGTTTCTTGCCAATTAAATTAACATTGTTCAACCTATATAGTTTTCAGATCCTATCCTACTTCCTACTAATATTATAAACGAGAAAGATTGTGAGGATGGATGTGTGTGTGTATGTTTGTTACTCTTTCACGCAAATACTACTGAACCGATTACAATGAAATTTAGCACACATAATATGGTAACTCAAAATTAACACATAGGATAGATTATATCCTGGAAATCCTACGGGAACGGAAACTATGCGGGTTTTTCGTTCAAAACGTGGGCGAAGCCGCGGGCGAAATGCTAGTTTATAATATAAGTAAGTATAGATCCTACAGTAAACTGTATCATTGTGACCAGGCAAAGAAGAGCTGGGCGAGGTGTCACTATGCGAGATGGTGTTCCGCACCAACTGGCTGCTGGTGGTGCGAGCGCGGCGGCCCTGCAGCCTCATGCTGCTCGACGACCAGCAGCGGGCCTTCCGTGCGGAAGTGCTCTTCAAGTCACCGATACGGGCACTACGCGCAAGGAAGGATAAGTGAGTGTTGTGTTCCTGGGAACATTGTTTTTCCCGTGATATGATGATACTTTACACTTTACAATAAATAATAGTGATCTAGTGTGTTGTAGGAAAAATAAGTGAGTGTTGCCGACATGAAAAGACAGGCCCGCATATCGGCTTTCCATCTGCAAGAAACTAAGGCCGCGTTTCCATATGCAAGAAAACTTCCGCAAGAAAAGTCCGACAGTCTGTCTGACAGCAGCTTGCAAGTCCAATAGTTTGGGGATGTTTGTTGTTTTTACTGTAACTGTTTTAGGTGTAATTTTGTTGTATTTTGAATTAATATATACTAAGGCCGGTAAATATCAAGCTAAATATCGCGAAGAAGAATAACACTAGTAACACATAGCAAGTGTTGCTATCATATTTAAGACAAATTGTATTTAAATAAAAATGATTGGAATATTTCTTGATAAAATAAAACGCTTTAAGAAACCGAATAAGGAACAATCTGATAAGATAAAAGATGGCCTTAACCAAATAACCCAGAAATATCTTTCATTAGTTTGTTCCGATATAACGACTTATTGATTTTAGCTGCAAATAAAGCAGTTAATAATTAATGAATGCATTCGTCATTTAGAACGTGAAATTACTTCACGCGAGTTTTTTATAATGCAAATTAAACTTGGATTTGCAACGATTTTATCTATACGGGTAATTAACTTTAATGTGATATAAAACAAAAAACTAGAATTATATAGTAAAAATTTGTACAAGCTTAAACTAAGACAACCAAAAATACATCTCTGATTATTTTTTTAAATCGCGTAATCAATTCCTCAATTTTTACATTACATTTGCATTGTAAACAGTCAGTTGAAAATAGTTCTATATACGTACTGATTTAATGTGTTAATATAGCCGGTTTAAATCAATTTTATATTTGATTTCTTATCGATTAATGCGCGCATAGCTAATTTAATGTTATTATTCAGATATCCAGAACGATTTCAATAGTAACCTAATGTTTAAAATATGATACCTCAACCTTTTTACATCGTAACTCCGTATAAATATTTTTTTATTTCGTTGCTCGTCGGATTTGATAACAAAATATGCTATTCGCTTTCCAGGATTAGGATTTGCCAGTTAAAAAAAATAATGGCGGTAAAACCAAAAAGCGTGGAAATGTGCTCATATCCTCTTTGCATATGAATAAACAGATGTGCAGTTAACTAATCCATATTCGTTAAATTTCTATGCAAAACTTAAGCGTCTAATTTAAGAAAAAAAATTATGCTAAAAATTGAGAACCTTAGTCGCAGTATACCTACCTAGAGTATTTATAGTCTCTAGCTAATGGTCTCTAGTATATTAGTGTCATAGAAAATACAATAAAAACAAAAAGAATGTAAATACTTTGATAAATAACCCGTGATTAATTATGCCACATGCTACTCAAGTCATACGATTTTTGAGTAGCAAGTGTGTAGCAATCGTTTTATCATGTGTGATTCACATTACACAGTTTGTTAGTCGCTCGTTGACCGAAATAGGAACAAAGTATCATTGTCGAATATCTACTTAATATGTAAACCACGAATTACGCACAAAGTTAAGGACAAACTGAAGGTCTCTTAGATTCAATGTTTAATTTAATTCCAAATCCTGTCTACGTTTCGGTTTATAAATATTGATGGATATGTGTGATCGTTGTAAATGTAAATATTGTTTGTGCTAACAATTATATACCTACGTTCGGGCTAAAGTTATGACGTATGTGCTCATTAAAATGTACATAATTTTTTACTTAATCATTTTTATATTATGACATACCTAAGACAATAATTCTTAAAAGTCGCGTTCAAACAATACAGATATAGTTTATTCATATGCGTGAAATGTCAGTTATGTAAATTCTCGTTCTAGAATTACTAACATAGAATTATCAATAATTAGAAACGTTGTGCTATTAATTTAATAACAAATATTTGTGCTATTTCGATAAGAGGCCTAGCGTAAATCCTTATTAGTATGGATTTCATCAAATACTTTAGAACATCCAAGGTTAGGATGAAGCAAATCGACTTCCGACTGCGATTAAACCTAATGTAATTTATCTTACACTTCTAATATTTCGTCTTTGATGTAGAGGAAAAGCAATTTATTTTCGACTCTTATTACCTGCAAAGTAAATTTTCTCTCTTAAATACGTTAGCTTTTTATGTATTACTCATATTCTGATTTTATTTTCATTTGCGTGTGCTTAAGAGCTGTCTTATGGAGGTAACACTCAGAAGATCGGTAGCATGCGAATGCTGCTGTATTTCGACGCTCGAATTCCATATCTTTTTCCTTACCCTTCCCAGTCCATTCCTTTCTTTATCACATACCTTTTTAAGGTAGCAAACTATTTGTATTTCGCAAAGGCGTAAAGTTGGCAAACGTTTACGCCTCTGCGAATATTCATGAGCGGTAGTAGCAAGCCTTGCCAACTATAACATAAAAGAAAGCTTTATCATCAAATTTCATTGACTTCCAGAGTGGCGGTAGTATTAACATCTTCCATCCAAGTGCTATCACTGCCATCGTTACAGCGCGTAGCATTGCTCCGTACTCCCGCGTCCGCCCGGCCACTGTGCGCGCTCGCGACTGACCCCAACGCGGTGCAGTTGTTAGCTGCGCCAGCGCATAGGAAGGGATCGCTGCAGTTGTTGGTATGTTTGGTCATTTGTTGATGGTTTGAGTACAATTATTACCTCAATACAATGAGACTGTATCTACCTGAAAAGTAACTCAAAAAGATTGGAATAATAAAGCCATTTTCAGGAAAAAAAACACACTATTACCGATTTTAAAAATGTTCCATTTTATTTGCGAAGTTCATATGATTTTCTTGGTTTTGCCACAATATAACCGCACGTTGTACTAGACTATTTTTGTAAATACTTACAATTTTATTGAGCATCCTTGTTCCAAAGGCATTTCAAAGTTTTCCACTAGGATTAGAATTCTCACAATTTCAAATAAGATTCAGATCCATAAGTCATTGAAGATTTTCTCCGTCAGGATGTATCACGGGCTGTCAAAGGTGCTCAGTCAAGTTCCCCCGCGGTAGTGGGTTGCCATCAAACGGACCTCGTGTGCATCAGTCTATCGGCAAACGGGGCGAAACTGGCAACTGCGTCTGAACGGGGGACCATTATACGGCTGTGGGACACTAGTACTAAGCAAATGATACACGAACTGCGGAGGGGCTCGGACTATGCGGATGTCTATTGGTATGTGTATTATGTTCAATTTATTTTCGCAGGTTTATTTATTATGATTTAAATGCCCAGATTCACAGGTTTACACTTTTTGATGTCCTTTATGACATCAAAATTAAGGTTAAAGCCATTCCTGAATAAAGATGCTATTGAATACAATAGCCTCATACAACATACGTCGACATAAAAGGAACATCACTTTATTTTCCTCTATATTCATCAATTATTGTGCAATATCGCAGTTTTCACACTTTTTGTTATGCTTTGTCTATTGGCAGTTAACCTTTTCTTTTAAGTGGGGAAACCTTTTCTTTTAAATTTTGCGTAGATACCCACGGCCCCCGGGGAAGGAGCCGTGGGTTATGTCGGATTCTTACCGCTGAAACCCCACTGTGTTCCGTCGAGCCAGCTTTAATGATGGGGCCGCGGGTATTGGTTGGAATTCTTCCGCGACATTTATGTATCAATTTGTCTATGCTCATTTTCCAGTATAAACTTCAACTGGTCGGGCTCACTCGTGTGCTGCGTGTCGGACAAGGGCACGCTGCACGTGTGGGCGGCGCGCGGAAGCTTCGCGCGCGTGTGTGCAGCGCCCGCCGCGCCGCCGCTGC